>JAWDGP010000620.1:190000-220000 GCA_033675545.1 Elysia crispata | reverse complement strand
GAATGATTGTGTATAAAGATTAACAATAGGAGAGTTGACCAATTTAGTAACACTCCAATCTATTTTGAAATCCTTTTCAATAATCAACATCATGTTAGAAAAACCGATACGTATTCCAGCAGGGCAGAGCAGCTCTTGGCGTTTTATAGCCTTATCATGTACGTTTCAAAAGAATCTTTTAATCGACTAAGAACGTACGAATGTAGCTGTTTTCCAACTTTTCAATATTTATATGTCTGGGAAATTTTAACAGTCAGATGTATTAGTAATGTTTACACAATTATGAGTTCAATCCAACTGTTGATGGTTTCATCTCTTGGAAGAATTAAAATTTAGGTTACATGCAGAAGAATATGGGTGTAATAAACTTCTTGACAACCGAGCAAACTTCAAAAAATATTGTTCTGCCAATTGTCAGATGATGAGAAATATTGGTGACAATTGTTTTGATTTGGTTTGAATTTTGTTTATAGGTTTAGGGTAACTCATTGCAAACACATACAAACACCAGTATTGAAATATTTGACGTCTTGTATGAAAATATTATTCCTACTATATGAAATGTAATTTTAGAGAGAGAGAGAGAGTGAAAGAGAGAGAGAGATAGAGAGAGAGAGAGAGAGAGAGAGAGAGAGAGAGAGAGAGAGAGAGAGAGAGAGAGAGAGAGAGAGAGAGAGAGAGAGAGAGAGAGAGAGAAAGGGAGCTCTAGATTATTTCAAATGTTAGAACTTGTAATAAATGTTTAGACTCGTATCTTTCAGCTTTCCCATCACAAATGAATAGCAAATGTAATACTAAACTCGCTAGCAGATTTTTGCTTGGATTTTTGTTTTGTTTTGCCTAAAGCTATACCAATCGATCCAGAAGTTCACAGAACTTTCATGTTATGTAACCCATGCTTTTTTAATTTCACTGCACATCAAAGAGTTGTTTACCCTTCTACCAGACAGATTTTCTCATCCCTCCACTTGTAGAGTGACGAAGGTATGACGAACTTCAAACATTAAAAATGTCTACATTTTAGCCGCTAATTACTATATATCAATATTTTAGAAGTCAATTCTAAATGTCAATATTTCAGAAGCTAATTCTAAATGTCACTATTTCAGAAGATAATTCTAAATGTCACTATTTAAGAAGCTAATTCTTAATAAATTCTTATCAAAGCTTCAAATCTCGAAAGAGAAAATCTTGTTTTTGTTTCGATCATTTTTTTATTGTGACCCTCAAAGGTATTTCTAAATCGTTATCTGTCGTAGTGTGAGTGGAGATTCTTCGCAGACTTTTTAAAACAATCCTAAGTCAGGTTTGTGAATGGGAATTACATGGAACTATATGGTGACAGTCCTATCAAAGACCAGTGATAAATTAGTAATCAGATGGGTGAATTGGTTTTTCCCTAACTCGTGCGTTGCAGTGAAAAGTTTACTCAATAGCAAATAAAGAAAAAAAATCGTGGTTATAAGCGAGAACCATCAGTTCTATTGCTTGGGAAGAATTACTGCCAGAATGGTGATAATAATTTTGATTGTAATTATGATAGTGATGATGATGTTAAATCTCTCTCTCTCTCTCTCTCTCTCTCTCTCTCTCTCTCTCTCTCTCTCTCTCTCTCTCTCTCTCTCTCTCTCTCTCTCTCTCTCTTATAAAAGATGTTTTATTGCAAAACAGTTCTAATATATGTATAGAAGAAAGCATCGAAAAGCTCTGCTAAGGATGAATTTGGCATCTGATTTGAATTTTCAGTTCATCTGGGGCTTGTAAAGATATAATCTGCTGCATGTCGCGGATGATGGCCATTTATCTGACTCCCTGGCAGGCTGTACGCAGTAGAGCTTGTCAACTCTTAGGTTTTGTCTGAGTACAAAAATTCTGAAGAGAATCGACTTGAAGTTTGTAGTTCCGGTACATGAACATTGACAAAAGGGAAAGCAAAGCTACTTAGTGTTTCAATCGGATGAAAGGGGGAAGGAATACTGATTCAAACCTTGATCATGAAGTGCTCGCGTAAGGACAAATGAGCATTTCATTCCGATGATTTAAAAAAAAGTAAATGATGGAGAAGTCGACATAATTCTTGTATTCTTTGCTCTTTGCCCTTCACAGAAATTCAACTTAAACGATATACTTAAATTAAAAAAAAAATTTAGAATTATAAAAACGTTGAAAATTATTTCACTTGTCCAACAAAAAATTGCATTGCCTTGCCATCACAATAGAATCGGTTTTAATCTAATGTGTTATCCAAAAAAGGAGATGTTTCTAGAAGTAACGGCCATTTTGTCAGGACAGTGGGCCGGCCAATTCCCCAATACAAACCCCCGATCCACCTCCCACACCTGGAGAGCTCAAAATCTCTCAGATTATAACTCTCGGCACCCACCTCACAAACTTCCCTTTCAAACACCAGGAAAGCCAACAAACCCCCAGATATTAACCCCTAATCATCTCCCACACGAGGATAGCCCAAAAAACTCCCGAGAAATACCCAAAAATTTAATCACAGAATGAGGTTAGAGATTGAGATTGATCAGGAAGTGTTTGCGCAGGTACATTATATCCTGATGATTTAAAAACAACTACTATCGATAGATTTTCGTGTTCCTTGCTTTTCCATCTTCCTGTAAAAAAATTAAAAACAGATCGCCTAAAGATTCAAGTTTTCTGAAATGTCTGAGGATTTTTGTTTCTCAGGGAATTGGTGGAGATAAACAGAGAACAGATTTTTTTCTTTAAATTATAAAATTATTTTGTGAAAAAAGCTTTCACTTCTTTTTTCTATAACTTTTTAAAACTGTTCCACTATATGTACTCTTTATCTTTCAGATTGAAATAAATTAGATTTTATAAAGCAATTTTTGAGACTTTGGCAACAACTGATAAAAAACATCAATTTGTAAAGACATTGACCATGCGTAACATAATTATTTTATTTTCTAATTTCTCTTGAAAGTGTCAGACTAATACGAAGACAAAAAAGTGCTGTTTTGAATTTATCAATAATATTCTTTATATACACGAAAGCAGATTTGCTTGCAATTAATGTAAAACATATTGTAGTATGTGCAAACGTTGCATCAAATACAACAAAATTCATTCACGCAATGAAATCATCAACTCTTAGAGATTAAAAAAGGACATTGCAGCAACTGTTAGATGGAATTGTTTAAATAAACCTACAGAAACTTCTTGACTTTAAAATCTCTTGAGCGCTGTACGTTTTGTTCTTATCAATCATTTCGTGATCTTGTGTAGCTGAAAAAACACCTTATAACTGCACTGCATCTTTTGATGTTGGGTAATATATCTGGTTTTAAATACTTCAATACATGTATTTATGTTTGATGTATTTTAATATGCATGATATGCTTTTTTTTTGTAAATGGCATTACCATGAAGTGACACAAGAATATACAGGACGACAGGGGAACAGAGAATAAAATAAATCTGATGAATACAACGAAACTCGCACACTCTTAAAGCAAGTGACATCATCGCGCACAAAGATAGGTTTAAAAGAAAAAAAAAAAAAAAAGAAATACTGAAAACCATAAAGGGCTAAATAGAAACGTAATTTTCTCAGAATTCAGCTCAAATTTCCAAAAAGCACAATAACTAAGTATAGCTTTTATTAGGTGCTTCAATCTGATACCACTGGAACAAACTTCAATTCTAAGCTATCTTTAAAAGATGCCTAGGTATTGCCAGGTATTTTAATAAAGTAAGTAAATAAATCTAAACTCTACGAACTTTCATTTCCGTAAACGATGCAGAATCAGCACCAGTGAAATCGTACCACTCCACTCCATAGTCATTATTGACTGCCCATTTTCCATTCAGATTTGATTGGTCACAGCTCCTGAACCACCAGCCTCCACCGTGTTTCTTGGAGCAGTTCTCTGTGTCATGAAGGTCATTATCTCTGTCAAACGTAGTGAAAGCTCTTCCAGTGTGATATCTCAGGGAGTCCCCGGCCGTACCATCATAATTTCCGATACTCAGCTCGTACTTGTTCCACTCGCTAGCAATAGAGAACTTGTCATAATGGGCGTAGCCACTTTTTCCCTTGTATATAAGTTCAACCCTTAGCTCATAAGTCCCTTTGCTCGTTATAGCGTGTATGTTATCGTTGCCGAGCCAAAATTCACCGTCGAATGAACCAAAGCCTTGTTTGTAGTCGGCCCAGTTTCGGTCGAAGTTAGTTTTTCCCGTGCCACGTCGCTGGATGACGATCCAGCCTCCACCATCACTGACAGAGTCACACAGGAAAGATATATTCAGGGTATTCTTGGGATTCGTCTCGGCATAGTGAAAATACTGTGACATATACGGGGCCATCCCTTTCTGACACCTCCGGGGAAGAATTGTGTCTTTGATAGACTTAAGATCAGCTGACACTTTCGACTCCAGTTGGGACAACAAATTTTCACACTCGCATCGTGGCTCCGCCTGGCACTTGTGAAGCTTTGACTTCAGCTCTCTAAAACTCTCCAACAAATCATCATTTAAGGTGAGCGATTCCTTCCACAAACGGTGCGATACATTTTCCCGAGACATTAATTCATTGAGTATTTTTTCTGCCTCTCTCTTCACAGTGATCAAGTTCTCTTGGCTATTTGACTTGAAGATATCAAAATCATTTTCTACGGACAAAAGGAGATCAAATGTTGTGTTAACGATTCCCTTCACATTGTTGGTGACGTTTCTCAGAGCATCGTTCAGCTCTCGCCTCACTTCCTGTCTCAGATCATTTAAATTAGTCCCGATATCTGCTTTAGCTTCCTCGCGAAACTCAGCCAGAGATCTGGACACTTTGACGTCCATATGAATCAACTTGTTCAGATTGTTATTGTTGTCTATTTTGTCTTCCATTCTGTTCTCAAAAAAGTTAAGTCTGTTCTCAACACGACGCTCAAAAGAATCACCTTGATCTCTCATTTCTTTCTGCTGTTGTGCCAATTGACTTCCCATTGTGCTCTGTAGTTGTCCTATTTTATCTTCTATTCTGTTTTCAAAGGAGTTACTCCGATCGTTAAAGTTTCTCTGCAGCTTTTCTATTTTATCTTCCAGACCTTCCACAGACTGCGTGACAAGCTGCTGGATTGAGGCAAGAAGTTGTAGTGACGCGGTTGACGTCATCCCCCCAACATCCACTTGGTTCTCTTTATGACTAGGCTGTTGTAACAAGCTGGACACAGTCACCGCCTCTCTCCCCTGACTGTCCAATCCTCGGACGTGACAAGTAAACTCGGACTGGCAGTCTTCCAGCTTCTCATATTCCACCCGAATCGTGGCTTTCTCAGCCACCAGGGAGCCGGAGACTTCCATAGTGTTTCCCCAGTCGGTAACGCTCGGCTCATCCGTTGTTACAGAGGCGATGGGAGTTTCTCGTTCATCATTGCCATCTGCTCTAGAACCGCCTGGAATTCGTTTAAAAAGCGACAAACTCAAGATGGTGTTGAAAGAAACGGCAGAGTCAGACTGGCCATTGTTTGTCTTTGGTGTCTTCGAGTTTTCTGTGCAGGTAAGGACACAAGAGATTTCTCCGGCGTTACGATCTAGATTCAGTTCAAGACCTGGGGGAAAAAAAAGAAGATCAATAAAATCTTGGGTTCATGAAGCAAAGTTCATGTTTAGACCCAAAAGGAGAATGTTGAATCACCTCTAGATAAGTGCAGCGAAGAAAAAAAAGCGATAAAGAATTAAAGAGAGCAGCTGCTGCCTTGATATAAAAAGTCTGTTATGCAACTGGGTATACAAATTATCAAAATGAGAGATTGGTGGAGATATACAGAGCTTGGGTTATTTAGTGCACAGATGAAACAAATGCAGATGAAAGTACACATCTAAGAGTGCTAGAATTTATCCTGAACAAATGATAGAGCTGGAGGTCTAAAGTGCACAGATTAAATAAATACAGATTAAAGTGCACATATAAGAGCACTTGAGTTTATCCTGCACAAATGATAGAGCTGGAGGTATGAAGGGCACAGATGAAACAAATGCAGATTAAAGTGCACATATAAGAGTGCTAGAGTTTATCCTGCACAAATGATAGAGCTGAAGATATAAAGGGCATAGATGAAACAAATGCAGATGAAAGTGCACATATAAGAGTGCTAGAGTTTATCCTGCACAAATGATGGAGCTGAAGATATAAAGGGCACAGATGAAACAAATGCAGATGAAAGTACACATAATGTGCTGGAGTTTATGCTGCACAAATGATAGAGCTTGGGGTATAAAATGCACGGATGAAACAAATGCAGATTAAAGTGCACATATAAGAGTGCTAGAGTTAAACCTGCGCAAATGATAGAGCTGGAGGTATAAAGTGCACAGATAAAACAAATACAGATGAAAGTGCACATATAAGAGTGCTAGAAATGCAGATTAAAGTGCACATATAAAGTGCTAGAGTTAAACCTGCACAAATGATAGAGCTGGAGGTATAAAGTGCACAGATAAAACAAATACAGATGAAAGTGCACATTTAAGAGTGCTAGAAATGCAGATTAAAGTGCACATATAAGAGCACTAGAGTTTATCCTGCACAAATGATAGAGCTGGAGGTATAAAGGGCACAGATGAAACAAATGCAGATTAAAGTATACATATAAATGTGCTGGAGTTTATCCTGCATAAATGATAGAGCTGGAGGTATAAAGTGCACAGATGAAACAAATGCAGATAAAAGTACACATATAAGAATGCTAAAGTTTATCCAACACAAATTATAGAACTGGAGGTATAAAGTGCACGTATAAAACAAATGCAGATAAAAGTACACATATAAGAGTGCTAGAGTTTATCCAACACAAATGACAGAGCTAGCTGTTAAAATAATCATTCATATTAGAGAATTGGAGATATATCGTGCTCAAATTAAAGAGTTGGAGATATGAACCGTGCAAACTGAAGAGATTAAGTTAAAATGAAGTGGAAGTATAAAGTGCATAAATTGGAAAACTAGTGGTTAAGTGCGCAAATGAGAGAGCTGAAGGTTTAAAGTACGCAACTGAGAGAACTGATGATATTTAGTACGCAAATGGGAGGGTTTGAGATATATGGTGCACAAATTAGAGAGTTGGAGATAGTCAGTGCGTAAATTAGAGAGTTGGAGATAGTCAGCAAGCAAATTAGAGAGCCGTTGGTTAAGTAGACACATGGAAGAGCTGAAGATCTAAAGTGCGCTAATAAGAGACATTGATATATAAAACATCCAAATTAGAGAATGGAGATATAAAGTGCGCAACCAATAGAGCTGGCAGTTAAGTGCGCTATGAGAATTATGAAGCATTAAGTGCACATAAGAAAGAGTTGAAAATATAAATTGTGCGAATTGGAGAGCTGGAGATACAAAATGAGCCAAAAAACAAAACTAAAGATTATTATTCAATTCTTAGGTCACTGGTATTTATTTTATTTTGCAGAACATTTGTGTTATTTCTTACTCACAGTATCCAGAGAAAGCACGGCTTAGAATAAACAAGGAAACAGTCAATGTAGGTTCCAGCTGATTCAAGTGTGTTTGAGGCCTACGCCTTAACCATGTCTGCACCACACAAAGTATTACACCATCCAAGTAGTTTTCTTAAAACCATCTAGGTTTACGTGTGATTAAAAAAAAATTATCTTCATCTTAGCTCTAGATAGTTTTAAACTAGTAGTCACTGTCTTTCTATGTAGGAGGAGGTAAAAATCGTGGCTTCTTTCCGCTATTAAACCATGATATCCAACATGTCTTTATTAGGGGAAGTAATTACACCAGCGTGAAGAGTTTGGGTATTTTGGAACCTTAATCTCATGTAATAGATGAAGCAACATTGACATTTTCGTTAGATAAAACTAATGTAAAACGATGAATCAAACGTTTTAAAACACCAAACGACTATTTCGGTATATTTGATTTATGTAACAGATAACGCAGCCAATCAGAGATAGAGGCTGGGACAAACGAAATTAGTCGAATGGACCTAAAGATGGAATTGATTAATGAAAGAAAAAAAAAATACATGAAGCACACAACCGTAGATCTAACTCCCGAATGACATATAGGACGAGAGACGTGACAAGAAAAGATAGGAAAAACGGTGTAGACGGAGATCGATCTTGAGCCTTACCGAGACAAGATAAAAAATCTGCGAGTCATGTGGCTACAGTGTATGGTCCATACAGGTTGTCCTTTCTCGGATTTTTATGTCTTTCATTCTAATTGTCGGTCTCGAGCTAGATAAGGTTTGTGATTGCTTCTTTTATTTCGCTTTTGCAACAGAAAAGATCAAGTGACTCACCCCAGGCTAGCTAGGATGAAAGGCAGAAAACGCAGCTGTAAGGGATGACAAGGAGAGAAGACATGGCTGGATTGACATCGTGGCTTCACCACAGGAAGAATCACAGGAATATCAGAAGACATGGCTGGATTGACATCGTGGCTTCACCACAGGAAGAATCACAGGAATAGCGGAAGACATGGCTGGATTGACATCGTGGCTTCACCACAGGAAGAATCACAGGAATATCGGAAGTAAAGAGAGATCGAAAGATGTGGATAAAAAAATAAACCATCGCTCGCGCTATAAAGCATGACATTTTAATGATGTTGATGACAATGATCAAGTTATATCTCTTGATGCTTACCTAAACAGCAAGATATACTCAACACAAGAATCACACAAAGGTGAGCCTCCATCTCTGCTTCCTGGAGCTACCTGCTGCTTCTGAAGTGAATCACGTATTGAACTAGTCTGATACAGGCACTCGACTCGTGAGCTCAGCTCAGCACTTGTGGAGAAATCCCTCTCACCTGGTGTGTGAGAAGTTTCACGTCTCCTAAGTTACTCGAGAGTTTCTATTTAACCTGTGCATGGAGGATCTCTTATAACAACATCATATCTGTGGCGCAGAACTTCTTACTGCCAGATACACAACAGTCACAGGTTATTTATATCTCATCAGGCCGATGCTGAAGTCTTTACGTTTCAAAGCCACTAGGAGAGACAACATCCGGCTTTGTTCAATTTCGAAATGAGAGACGGAAAAAAGGGCAAACCGTCACCCCCCTTCCCCTTCTCCCATACTCCCTAGAAATGATAATTGAAGCCATTTGTGAGCATATGAACACCAATTCCTACAAACCAAGGATAGAAAAGGTCAGGAGGCTCCCACACCAATAACCAGTTATGTCTCCTTGATAGCTGCCAGTGTTGGAAGAATGAATCAGTGGTTTCTTTACACCTAGGAACTTCTGGTTCAGAAGCAGTATCTCTATGTATATATTAAAAAATGAACGGAGAGCTGTAGAAGATGAAAATCACGACCAGAAACAACAGAGAATAGGGCTAAACTTAAGTCTTAAAAAAGATGGAAGAGCCGAAAAAAACTGAAGAAGAAACACACCGAGGAAGAAAGTTTGGTTTAATCAAAATGTTAAATTTAAAGTTTTAAAAAGTCCAAGGTAGTTTAAAGTTTGATAAAGTTTTGAAACTCTCGATACCTTTTTTTAATTTTAGGAAAGAGAACCAAAATTGAATTACTCGAGACATCTCTCTAGATCTCAAGTGTTTCGTTCTTCTTATGATTATATATACGAAAAAGCAAAAAAAATAATAACAAATTTACCAATCCCGTATTTTGTTAAAATCTCAATACACCATTATAAAAAATGCAATTCTAAATTATTTAGTTGTACTTATAATTGAAGACAAGAAAACAATCCTAGAGCTAAAATAGTTTGAGAAAAAGAAGTAGAACGAGTGAAAACTTTTAAATACAGTTACATTGTTCGAGATAATACGTTAACGTGGAAGAGTATCAGAGATGGAATTGTTAACAAAACGAAAACAAGAATGAATTGTTCAAGGAAATTCAAGTCTATCTAAATATTATACTTCAATCATCCGCAGTGTTTTAACTTTTGCCCTAATCTATTGGAGAGGTAATTCAAAAATAAGACAAGGACAGAATGGACAAAATAGTGAGAAAAGCAGGGGGATAAAAAACAGTACGACCTAGACATAATGTTCCAACGACATTCGATAAATGTTAGAAATCATAAAAGATCCCACGTACCCACTACATAAAGAATATGTCTGCAGACAGATAGAGGGTAGCGGTAAGTACAAGGCGCTAAAGACAGGAACAGCCAGAAACCCAAACTCCGTTCTGCGAAAATCAATTACACTAGTCAGTTATAAATATGAAAGGTAAAGTCTGGTAAAGACTGGGCAAGACATAATTTTTTTATATACTTCTAATAGGCTTACAGAAAATTAAATGTAATATTTTTTTTTAATATTTATGTTTAATATCTTTCGTTTCATTCACTATTCTCTTCAAAGTTTAAGATGTGATTTTAAAAATAAGCATACCATTATTATATTCTATATGAATTTTTTTTATCTATTACAATTTTTGTAAAGTAAATATTTTTAGATAATTCTATATGACGATTTGTTAAATCCTCTTCTCTAAATTTATTCTCTATAATTTACTACTAACTGTATAATTGTAAAAACATGATTACATTTAGTTTATATATAAATGAACATATTTTTTTTTCATATTTACACCTGTAATTTTATTGAATGTCTTTACGACTTTTTATGTTGATGTGCATGTCAATTTTGAATTTCCCCAAAACGGATTAATAATGTTTTCTTGATCTTATCTTATCTTATCTTATGTTACTTAAGTTTCACACTATTTAACACATAAGAAATTGTTACTAGATTTTAGACATTATCACCCGTGTTCGTGACATGGTAATCTAAAACTTTATGGCCACATTTTTCTATATCCCCCCCCCCCCCTTTTTTTTTTCCTCTTTGCCGGCATTTTCTGCGCAGGTACTCTCGTCTCCCCACTACCCCCTACCTACTTTTTTCTTCTTCTATAGTTCTTTCATCAAAACAAGCTAACCGAAAGTTGAACTGTATCCCGGATTTTCCATACTTCTTCAATTATATAGGTTAATATTCGATGCTTCTTTGCCAAGTGTGGGGGTGAATTTCATCCTTGAAACGCAAAATGAACAAAAAAAACAAAAAAAACAAAACAAAAACAAAACAAAACAAAACAAACAACAGAACAAAAAGAAAGAAAGAAATGGGTAATTCCCTATTTCAATTATAATTCTAGGGCAGATGTTATGCAGTGCCAAAACCTCAAGCGGAAATTGTACTTATTTCTTTTTTGTTTTATGGCTGAGATTGCCTCAGACTAATGGTACACAGCTGTTGGATTTATCATTATTTTTTACTCTCAAAAGCCGTGGCTCCAAATTTCTGGGGTAATACAGAATAGAGAGCGTAAGTGTGAGCAAATAAAAAAGGCAAGCTTGCTAATAATTATTTTTAGCTTTTTCATATGCCATGTCACATCCTTAAAATCTGGAGTTTGTGAGGCATCTCAATAACTCTGTGGTTTTACTTTTGTATTTTGCAATCCTGCTTCATTATCTCTCTCTCTCTCTCTCTCTCTCTCTCTCTCTCTCTCTCTCTCTCTCTCTCTCTCTCTCTCTCTCTCTCTCTCTCACACTCATTCTCTCTACTTGTCTTCATATCCTTGTCTGTCTGCCTGTCCAACTTTTCTGTGCTCTCTTTCTCTTCTTTTTTTCTATTATATATATATATATATATGTATATATATATATATATATATATATATATATATATATATATATATATATATATATATATATATCTTGCTCTCCGTCTCATTCAA
This sequence comes from Elysia crispata, assembly GCA_033675545.1. NCBI lineage: Eukaryota > Metazoa > Mollusca > Gastropoda > Plakobranchidae > Elysia > Elysia crispata. Next base: position 208,276 of record JAWDGP010000620.1, on the reverse strand, counting down.
CATCATCTGTTTAAAACTCTTTTTAGATTCTCCCTGTCTCAGTCTCTCTCTCTCTCTCTCTCTCTCTCTCTCTCTCTCTCTCTCTCTCTCTCTCACTCTCTGAGTCTTACATTTCTATTGTATTGAAGGACGAAAGTAAAACATAGCCGGGAATGTAACAGAATCAAACACACTCAAAGTACGGGAAGGCCTGCAAAATCCTTACTCCCATCTTTGGACACATACAAAAAAAAAAAATAACAAAGAGAACAAAAAAAACCCCAAAACAAAACAAAACAAACAATCAAACAAAAAAAAACTCCAAACAAACGAGGTACATAACTGTAAATTGCGAAATAAGCTCCCATTTTTACAGGGAAAACATAGAAAAAACAAAACAACTAACAAACCTATTACTGAGCTTAACCGAGAGTTTATCTTACTGCCAGCAGGATCCGGGATGAGTGCTGGTATCATTTGGAGTGGAAAATCGGTCACTAATGCATTTATAACCATGAAAGCAAGAGTCAAATGTGGTGCTAAAAATAACAAAAAAAAGTTATCTTAGTCTATTATGTTATCTATTAAACTGTATGACTTACCTCCCTGGTGCTGAACCTTGACGGAAAACTGCATGTGTTTTCTGCAAACAGAATTTTTCTTTTTGCCAATTTCTGATGCTTAACTGATTTTTTATCAAATAGCGTTTATGAGACTTCAATTGGCTCAAGCTAATAAGATATCAGAGAAGCTTACGAAAGATTTACATTTTAGTAAGTTATAATCTATTACGTGACAAAAATGCAGAAAAAGAAAGAAGTAATTTGTGGAAATAAACATTTCTTTTCAAATATTGATATTAAAGAAAAAAAAGCTTTTGCTTTATTTCGTTTTGATTATTTCTTCATGTATTTGATAAATGTAAAGTGAATTAGTCAAAAACCAGAAAAAAGGAAGACGCAGCATTTTAAGTTTCTTGGTAGGCTATACTTTCGAAATAGCCTCGTTTACTTTAGACGGTTACAATGAGGAAACATTTAAATCACTTCACATATTGAGTCCACACCTAAGTAAATGGTGCCAAAATGTTTGATCTTGGATGAATATCTGAAAGTTTGGATCTCAAGTGCATACGCTTCTCGCTTTTTCTCTTTCTCTGTCACTCTTTCGTTCTTCAAACTAATGAGCATCCGTGCATCTGTTTACAATATAAACGCTAAATAGACACGGCATTGAATTATCTATACAAGAGTACACAATTCCTTGGATTTTAAGATGAGTTACAAATTTTACACGACAGAAGTCAATGGTGTCAATTGTCTTAGAAGAAACTCCTAGAAAGCAGCTCAGCTGAGTTAGTCTATCCCTGAGTCGGATATCTAGAGAAGAAACTCCTAGAAAGCAGCTCAGCTGAGTTAGTCTATCCCTGAGTCGGATATCTAGAGAAGAAACTCCTAGAAAGCAGCTCAGCTGAGTTAGTCTATCCCTGGGTCGGATATCTGGAGAAGAAACTCCTAGAAAGCAGCTCAGCTGAGTTAGTCTATCCCTGAGTCGGATATCTAGAGAAGAAACTCCTAGAAAGCAGCTCAGCTGAGTTAGTCTATCCCTGAGTCGGATATCTAGAGAAGAAACTCCTAGAAAGCAGCTCAGCTGAGTTAGTCTATCCCTGAGTCGGATATCTAGAGAAGAAACTCCTAGAAAGCAGCTCAGCTGAGTTAGTCTATCCCTGGGTCGGATATCTGGAGAAGAAACTCCTAGAAAGCAGCTCAGCTGAGTTAGTCTATCCCTGAGTCGGATATCTAGAGAAGAAACTCCTAGAAAGCAGCTCAGATGAGTTAGTATATCCCTGAGTCGGATATCTTAGCATCAGGAATGTTCAGAGCAGCCAACTCTCAAACTAAGTCGGACAGACGTGTTTTTGATTGGTTATGCAAGTATTCAACGTGTAGGAAGTTTACGATTCTTCTGGCGAGAACGCAGGATCAAAATGTCTCCGGAAAGTAATTTAATTTGATTAAAAAAGGATTTTTAAGTAGAAATTAAGAAATCGGAAACATTGGTATAACACATCTTGGTTAATCATAGTAATCAACAATTCGCGATGTGAAAAAATAATTCAAAGCAAAGGCAAATCAAGTTTTAGAAATCGTCACAAACCGTTCACTACATTCCGATAATTGTCTATCTAGTCATCTATTTTTACTGTTACATCAAAAACACTTTTACTGACAGAATCAAATCGTCTGTCAAATCATTATGCACTCATGTAAACTACGGCCAAATGCCCTATACTTCTCAAGATCATAAAATCGTCTTAGAAAAAACACTATAGATCTACACCGTTGAACGGCAGCCGTGCCACACAGACAATATTCGCCTAACTAGTCAATGTAAAATAATTTTATGAATTAGAAAAAATCCCGATGCAATAAGTGTTAAAATACTGACCCACGAAATATCTATGTTTAGCCAATCCTGAGGGGAAACAACACTCGCATTGAACAATATAGTTATTGGAAAACATCCGAGGATTTTGACGGCAATATTAAGTTGTGGTTACTATGGTAATATTCAAGGTTTTCACAAACGCTTTTAATGTTATTTTTTTAACTACAAGCCAAGCTTTGTTTCTCCCCCTCTTTTAATTTCCATTAAGTGAAACATAATGTGGTTATGCTACTTGTAAGGTATTTATGGATTTAGGACATCAATAAATTATTGAATAAAAAATCTCATCATATTTCTTATACTTAGTTTAAGATTAACTCTTTTGGTAATACAGTCATGGCAGACGATACCAACCGTCTATTAAAACTTACTCTTGGGTTGTTCCTTATATTGAGAGAGAGAGAGAGAGAGAGAGAGAGAGAGAGAGAGAGAGAGAGAGAGAGAGAGAGAGAGAGAGACAGAGACAGAGACAGAGACAGAGACAGAGCAGAGAAAGCGAGAGAGAAAAAAAAAAGAGAGAGAGAAAAAGAGAGAGAGAGAAAAAAAAAATATAAGAGAGAGTGAGACACACACACACAATAGACACACAGACAAAACACACACACAAAAAAAGAAAAAAACTCAAAAGCAGCGCCGAGCAAACGAATATTCACTGTTCATATATTTGGCTTTATTACCATTTATTAGTATCTTGGACAAGCTCTGCAAATAGATGGCAATGTAACTCTAATTATTTCCTTCGTATGCGGATGAAATTTCAGATCGAAAACTTCAGGTTTGCGTATGATAGTTCTCAATATAAGGCTCGACATCTTTATTGTAATAAATTTGTCTTCTTTTGCGAACATTCTCTAATACATTTTCATAAAGATATATAATGCTAGTCGTCTCTCTCTCACCCTCTCTCTCTCTCTGTCTCTTTCTCTCTCTCTCTCTCTCTCTCTCTCTCTCTCTCTCTCTCTTTCTCTGTGCCCCCCCCCCCTCCCCCCTTCTCTCTCTGTCTCTCCTTCCCATCATCTAACAAACACAATTTATCTGTAAATCTCACTCATTATTTCCCTGACCCTCTCTCATACTTTAGCTGTTTCTTTGTGTCTTTCTCTCTTTGTATCTTTCTCTGTCTCTCTTACATCCTCCGTCTATCTGTCTCTTTCTCTCAGTCACGCAAAAACATACTTTCTCTGTGTCTATCTTTCAAACACCTTTCCGTCTCTGTCGCTCTTTGTCTCTGTCTGTCTGTCTGTCTGTCTGCCTGCCTATCTTTATCTCTCTGTCTCTGTCTCTGTCTGTCTGTATGTCTGTCTCTGTCTCTCTGTCTCTCTGTCTGTCTGTCTCTCTCTCTCTCTCTGTCTCTGTCTCTGTCTGTCTGTATGTCTGTCTCTGTCTCTCTGTCTCTCTGTCTGTCTGTCTCTCTCTCTCTCTCTCTCTATCTCCAAGGATGACGATGTTAAGTGTTGAGCCCCTCCTCTCTAGCGTTAAGCATCTCATGAACCAGTCTGTTGTATGTGTCCACTTGTCTCTTCACATTGTCTGGATCTGCAAGTTCCTCGCTCTGGTCATGGGGGGAACGACACACACTTTGTATATAAGATATAATGAGCAGAATAGGGAGAAATGTAGGGTGGTAGGGATATTTACAGAGTAATAATAAGATATAATGAGCAGAATAGGGGGAAATGTAGGGTGGTAGGGATATTTACACAGCAATTATAATATATAATGAGCAGAATAGGGGGAAATGTAGGGTGGTAGGGATATTTACAGAGTAATAATAAGATATAATGAGCAGAATAGGGGGAAATGTAGGGTGGTAGGGATATTTACACAGCAATTATAAGATATTGTGAGCAGAATAGGGAGAAATGTAGGGTGGTAAGGATATTTACACAGCAATTATAAGATATTGTGAGCAGAAATTCGGGAAAAAAAGGGGGGGGGGGGGTTGCATGGACATTTACAGAGCAGCGAGCAATTTTAGAAAATCAAATATGCAGAAATTACAGTCTATGTCTTTTCTTTTTATTTAACACAGCAAGAAATGTTGCCAATCTCTTGTGTTTGTAAGCAAACAAAAGTATCCCGCATTTGTGTACTTAAGGTGATATCTCTTCGCTCTATGGCTCTGTAATTTAATTATCGCTACAAGTAAATAAAGAATTTTGTATGTAAGCATAACTTCAGTCAAACAAGAATAGCTAGATCTTTGGAAGCTTACTATAGTAAGTTGGATTGGTACATGAGCTACAATACTCCTCAAAGAGTTTGAAATATATAAAGTTAGAACAGCGCAAAGACGTTATTCCATGATGCAGTAGCCATGTTGCCTACATATTGTTGACAAAAAAACCAAGGATCATTACAAAAAACTTTCGATACTTTTTCTCCAAAAATCTAAATGTCCGTATTTACATTCAAATATATAGCAAAAAGCGATGAGTGCAGAGAAAATAGAAATATCAGGGGTTTTCTTTTATTTGAGTTTCTTTGTGAAAATAGATATTAACAAAAAAAAAACCGTTGTAAAAAATTATGCACTAAAGATCACCAGCCGAACCGGAGAGTCCGATATACTCACTATCGTCTGCGCCACAGGCTGTGGAGGGGGACCAAGGTCTGCAGCCTCTTGCAGAAGTGAGCTGATCTGGTCAAAATGGCTGCTGTTATCGTCTGTTTGGTCTCCCCAGTCCTGGTAGACTTTGACAACTTTCTGATAGAGTTTCAGTTGGTACTTCATGGCTGAGACCTTCTCCTCGGGGTGTTCTTTAGTGTTCTTACTGCTGGACAACCAGTCCTTGTACTGTGGGGGCAGAGTGATGAGGAAGGGGGAAAATCTACAGAAAGGTTCATTTGCATGGATGTTTATACAGTTTCTATGTGGGCACATTTAGCAGAAGTCCCATGCTGAACTATTTGTAACAATAAAAATTCACCGAGAAAAACAGCTCAAGAAGGTTGCTATTTTAAAAATATGTTAATATTCTTTTGTGGTGATAATTATTAAATTGAAGTTAATAATGTTTTACAAAGGAAATTTGCTGTCAGTTGAGTCAAGGAGTAATGAAACTGATGTAGGTATTATAACTGGGAGTTATACAAATAATTACATAATGGTGATGGTAATTGTATTCGTTGTAATACACACGTGGTAGTGGTTGATAATTGTAAATGTAATAGCTGTGGTGCCCAGGTGACAACAGGAACAATAATTTTAATATTTTTGGTACCCACATGATTCGATTCGCAGTAAGATTACTTGTTAGTATTCGTAATATCAGCAGGAGTTAGAAAGTATTAGTAGCTCTATTAATAGTAGAAGCGGTGGGGTAGTAATGAACTTGGTTATAGCACAGGCCAGAAACTCGGAATGTAACGATGTAAGCAGATGGTTGGCTCCGCCGGGGCAGGAGCGTCCGCCGCAGCGCAGTACTCACCACTTTAACAGCAGCGCTGTACGCCGGCTGGATGGTGAACTTCGTGGTCTTACTCTTGATAATAATGAGATTCCGCTCCAGGTCTGACAGGGACCAGGTGTTTGTCAGGGATAAGGAAACAAAAGAAAAAAAAAATAAATAAAACTTAACCAATATTGTTGCTCCTAGTCTACCTGAGTCGCGTATTACATATGATGGGGTTTAAAGGTCAGAACGGTGCATATTTCTGTAATGAAAATCGACGGCATTATTATAATTTCTCTGAAGAAATATTCTGCTTTTAGGTATTCATTTCAAAGTTGAAAAAAAGAAAAAGGATTTTATGTACTTATAAATTTATACCATTTTTACAAAATTTTCGGCATCCGTTGCATTAGGATTGGTTGTGACACATTTGCAATGCTAACTTACAATAAATATTTTGTATTTAAAAAAAAACCTGAGTGATTTCTTGATGTAGAATATAAGCTTCTATGTTATGTAATTGTTTTCGAGGCTTTTGAAATCCCCGATGGATGAAGTGATTGGAAGCGAATCATGAAACAGCTTAAAATCTCGAAAAAAATTGTTTTTATAGTTTAATACTGAACAGTTTTTATCAAAACCAATACTTTCAAGATGTATGATTTTATTTCAGAAAATAAAAAGAATCTAAACGAAGCAAATATCGTGTCGATAGTCAAAATGTTCGACTAGATTTTAAAATATCATCAAATCACATTCCGGAAATGGTTATATATTTAACTAACGACATACAACTTCCAGGATGTGAGAAAATGATGCTAGGGCTGTCTGGGAAGCAACGCATGCGCAATGACTCTGATAACACCAATGAAAAAAAAGAACCCAAAAACCGGCATTCTGCGTGAGTCCAAAGATTTTATTAGTAAGAGCTAAAATACGGGAATCAAAAGATGCGATTTCGTGCCCAATAAGTTTTAAGTGTCTGTAAGATATCTCCGATTAGAATTATGAGAGAAGGATTTTTATGATTAAGACAGTTACAATAATGATTATGGTGTGCTCTCCCTTAAGGACCGTTTCTGGTTCTAAACAAATGGTGCGTGATGTTCTAACAACAGCATGGTCGCCCAGCAGTATATAAAAACATGACCGATTAACAGAGGCCTTGCGCTGTCTGGGTGTTTAGGGCTGCGGATAAATCCACAAAGTAAGGGGCGGATTAAAGATGATTTAATCCGATTTCCATTGTTCTTTACGTCACATTCTTTGGTAACAACAATAGCATCACGTTTTTCAATTTTTTTAAAAATAGGATATTTGCGATAAATCCATTTCCAATACGCCTCGTTGCTTTTATCTTTTTTAAACGTGAGATCTCACCTATGAGATTAACTATCGGCCATTTTTCAGTTATCCATTGTCTCTTAAGCACATGTAATACTGTGCTGGGAAAATGCATTTCGCTGCCTGTGCGTAGTGGGGTTGATTCTACATCGGGGAGACAATCTATAAATCTAGCCTGCCATTTTCCGAACAGTTAGAGAAAACTGCACTGGCCGCAAGTGAAAGTCGTCTAATAGTGTGATAATTATGATGTGCAGGAATGTTTGCTCTCCAACTGAAACCTCTTGACGAAGGGTTTGACCGTCTTATACCGACCACACAGCACTTGGCACACACCGCTTAGTTTTGTAGAACATTGCTATAAACCGCAAGGAAAAGCTAGATATAGGGTAAGCTGTGGACTTTCTGCACTTATAGATTCTAATTTTACAAGATCAAGTGTACGTATGTCTGCGGCAAAATATGAGGCCATAACCTTAGTCATAGATTTTTATGTATTCATGTACCTACATCACAGATGTCATTCGGTAGATATAGAATTTTCTGCCTGTTATGTCGTATTGCTTTTTCTTTGGACACTCAGTTGAGAGTCAGAACAGTGGGACATTTATTTACTTGTCTGGCGAGCCTACAGTTGCGTTAGCCGTCAATAGCCGACCCTCCTACATTCTTTATAATAGGAGTAAAATTTATTGTCACTGCTGGTTCTACCCTTATCAGAACAACTTAGTGCATTCTGTATCTTGTCTGACAAGCTCTAGGTGCTATTTCTAACCTTATCAGAACAACATAGTGCATTCTGTATCTTGTCTGACAAGCTCTAGGTGCTATTTCTAACCTTATCAGAACAACATAGTGCATTCTGTATCTTGTCTGACAAGCTCTAGGTGCTATTTCTAACCTTATCAGAACAACATAGTGCATTCTGTATCTTGTCTGACAAGCTCTAGGTGCTATATGAGTGATGACTGAATTAAATCGTCAATGGTTTCTAATTACACTTGGAAAATAGCGTTGAAGAGCGTTTCTTGTCGACATTTTGTGTTGAGATATTAAGTGAGCGTTGTTATTTCGATGTTACATCCTATTGGATGTCAAAAACAGTAACCGCGTTATGGATAAGCTCAATTAGCCACAGAGAAACAATCTTTAGCTTCGATTAGTCGCTGCAGAGAAACTCACCCCTACGTTAATATTAATCTAAGGCTTCACTGAAATGTTCAGAATACATCTATGACCAGTCAGTAAAATCTGCTTCATCTTTCTACCGTTCATAGCGTAATTTTCAATTACTATCAATATTCTTTTTCTTTTTACTTGGTAGAGTGCTGCATATTAAGACCTATCTGTTCAGCAAGAATCAATTGTTATTTGAAAGAATGCTTCATCACTGAAACGATACCTTAACAACAGATGTTTCATTACATTTTGTTCCTTCTATTTATTTTGAACCACCATATTCTCTCTTCACGGTATTCAATAGTTTCTATGAGATAGAACTTGTTTCTTGAAAAATACACATGGCATCTAGAGAGATAGGTACAAAACAACAAAAAACCGTAAAAAAAAAAAGAAAAAAAAATAGGAAATAAACTATAGTACTCGATTAAGGTTATTATTAAAGCACGCAACTTATAAAAACAGCTTTACACATCCAGGCTAGCACCCATGTAACTGACCTTCGTCACACTCGTCGCTCTCCTCTCCACCATCATCAGCCTCATCGCCCTTATCATCGCTTGACACAAGGTTTAGCTGCTGTGAGGCTGCGAGACTGAGGTTGTTGATGCTGGGCCGTCTGTCGTCAACGTCGGCCAAGTTGATCCCGTTCTGGAGACTGTCTCGCCACTTCTTCACCCCGGCCTTCTCTCTGGCCTCCTCCAGGGCGATGTGGTGGTAGTTCAGGGGGATGTCTAGTCTGAGGAGGAATGGTTGGGTTCGGCTTCTAGAATATATGTGTGTGTATGTGTTTGTGTGTTGGCTTATATATCTTAGCGAAGCTTTGATGAATTGTGTCTTGGCTTAAATATTCTGCCAGAGCTTTGATACATTGTGTGTTGGCTTATCCACCATGGCGGAGCTTCGATGCATTGTGTGTTGGCTTATCTACCATGGCAGAGCTTCGATGCATTGTGTGTTGGCTTATCCACTATGGCGGAACTTTGGTGCATTATGTGTTGGCTTATCCACCATGGTGGATCTTTTGATGGATTGTGTTTTGACTTTAAATCGTGGCGGAGCTTTGATGGATTGTGTTTTGACTTTAAATGGTGGCGGAGCTTTGATGGATTGTATTTTGACTTTTAATCATGGCGGAGCTTTGATGAATTGTGTTTTGACTTGTAATCATGACGAAGCTTTGATGGATTGTGTTTTGACTTGTAATCATGACGAAGCTTTGATGGATTGTGTTTTGACTTGTAATCATGACGAAGCTTTGATGGATTGTGTTTTGACTTGTAATCATGACGAAGCTTTGATGGATTGTGTTTTGACTTTTAATCGTGGCAGAGCTTTGATGGATTGTGTTTTGACTTGTAATCACAGCGGAGCTTTGATGGATTGGGTTTTGACTTTTAATCATAGCGGAGCTTTGATGCATTGTGTTTTGACTTGTAATCATGGCGGAGCTTTGATGGATTGGGTTTTGACTTGTAATCGTGGTGGAGCTTTGATGGATTCTGTTTTGACTTGTTTTCATGGCGGAGCTTTGATGGATTGTGTTTTGACTTTTAATCATGGCGGAGCTTTGATGGATTGTGTCTTGACTTGTAATCACAGTGGAGCTTTGATGGATTGTGTTTTGACTTGTAATCATGGCGGAGCTTTGATGGATTGTGTCTTGACTTGTAATCACGGCGGAGCTTTGATGGATTGTGTTTTGACTTGTAATCGTGGCGGAGCTTTGATGGATTGTGTTTTGACTTGTAATCACAGCGGAGCTTTGATGGATTGTGTTTTGACTTGTAATCACAGCGGAGCTTTGATGGATTGGGTTTTGACTTGTAATCATGACGAAGCTTTGATGGATTGTGTCTTGACTTGTAATCACGGCGGAGCTTTGATGGATTGTGTTTTGACTTGTAATCACGGCGGAGCTTTGATGGATTGGGTTTTGACTTTTAATCATGGCGGAGCTTTGATGGATTGGGTTTTGACTTGTAATCATGGCGGAGCTTTGATGGATTGGGTTTTGACTTTTAATCATGGCGGAGCTTTGATGGATTGTGTTTTGACTTGTAATCGTGGTGGAGCTTTGATGGATTCTGTTTTGACTTGTTTTCATGGCGGAGCTTTGATGGATTGTGTTTTGACTTTTAATCATGGCGGAGCTTTGATGGATTGTGTTTTGACTTGTAATCGTGGCGGAGCTTTGATGGATTGTGTTTTGACTTTTAATCATGGCGGAGCTTTGATGGATTGTGTTTTGACTTTTAATCATGGCGGAGCTTTGATGGATTGTGTTTTGACTTGTAATCATGGCGGAGCTTTGATGGATTGTGTTTTGACTTTTAATCATGGCGGAGCTTTGATGGATTGTGTTTTGACTTGTAATCATGGCGGAGCTTTGATGGATTGTGTTTTGACTTGTAATCATGGCGGAGCTTTGATGGATTGTGTTTTGACTTGTAATCACGGCGGAGCTTTGATGGATTGTGTTTTGACTTGTAATCATGGCGGAGCTTTGATGGATTGTGTTTTGACTTGTAATCATGGCGGAGCTTTGATGGATTGGGTTTTGACTTTTAATCATGGCGGAGCTTTGATGGATTGTGTTTTGACTTGTAATCATGGCGGAGCTTTGATGGATTGTGTTTTGACTTTTAATCATGGCGGAGCTTTGATGGATTGTGTTTGAAATTTCTATCAAAGCGGAGCTTTGGTAGATTATGTGTTGGTTGTCTATCGTGACGATTCTGATATGGATTGTGTGTTGACTCTTTGGTAACATAAGCAAGGTCTAGAGGTAACCTAGAAATGTGATAATTTTCAGTTTCCATGTTAGTCCACATTATGATCACTCTCTATCAAAGTAAGTGAGTTAAATAAATTCTACAGTAGAGTAAATCTGAGAAAAGGTACACATTTTTTTCAAGCCAAAGTTGTAAATAAAGACTTTTTAAAAAATATTTTAGATTCTATTTCAACACTTTAGAGCCATTTCTTAGACTGAGGATATAAATTGACATATTACAACATCAACATATTTGATACAAAGTCACTCCATGCACTGTTCAATTTAGTCATTCTGGCTAAATCTAAAGTCCTAACCATGTTTCTCATGCATGAATTATGTTTTAGCTACCATCTTTCTATAAAACGCATTGACTCTATTGTATCTTATTGACTGTCTTGCTTGATCTACTCTGTACACAAAATCTGAGCAATCCAATAACCCCCTGTCGGACAAACCAGTGACCAAACTTACTGACTCCGCCTGTAGACTTTCAACTTCTCCCTCAGATCTGTCGACTCACTCCACTTGACTTTCTTCTTACCATCCTGTGCTTGCGCGTCTTTCTCCAGTTCCTTCTGTTTATCTGATGGTTCGAACACGTTTTTGGGCCTCCTCAGAACAACCTCCTCCTCCCCCTCTCCCTCAACCCCAGCGCTGGCCATGGTGGCTTTAGAAACGAGATTTGATTAGAGCTTTCTTCTAAAACCTGGATTGCATCAATTGCAGGTCCCGAGCCTTGGGAAGACAACGGAGAGCTCATTGGTTACTTATGTTTTAAAAATAGTTGGAGGTTAAAAAATATTGTCGTATACATATTAAATAAAAAAAGCACAGAGAATTTAAAAAGACACATACCTTACTTACAATTTTCCTCTTGACCTGCTCAAAGTGTACTGCAGAATTTACACGAAAGATCTCTATCATTGTTCCTTCCATCTCTCAGAGGATGAAATATGAGAACATACTGACACAACTATAAATTTAAATGAGGTAAACACGGTTTGCATATGAGAAAAGTGAATAGTTGTGAGCAAAGAGCATTTCGTTTAAAACCAACTTCGAAATTGATGGTGATTTACACCTCGGACAATGTAGATCTAGGACTGTCTGTCTAGCTCCAGGCCTCAGCAACTGTCTGTTGCTCCGACCACAAGGAGACACTTCAGTAGAAGTTAAGGTTGAGTGATATTATATTACATCTAATGGGATTAAGAAAGATCTTTTTAGGATAGACACAATAGGTGAAGAAAGATCTTTTTAGGATAAGCACAATATGCGAAGATTTAAAAAAAAAAAAAATTTTGATTGAATAAAGGAAAGGAAACAAAAATATTATTGGCTTTTCAATAGCTCAAAATTCATCGTAAAAGTAAGATTTCAGCTACATATAATAGAGCTATGCGAAAAGTGAGGACCATCTAGCAGCATGTTTAGACCACCTAGACACGTTAAATTTGGCATCAATTTCTATATAGCCCAAAACATTTGAGTGGCAATCATGACTTCTAAAGGTAGAAGGCACAGTTACCGAGCTGACCTAGATAACTTTGTAGGCTGAGTTTTTAAGGAAAGGTGCACCTCGGTTTGCGTTATGTACAGAACTAACTCTCCAAGGCCCACAGCGCAAAGCTGTTGCACCGTAACAGGTTATTTTAAAAAATAGTTGCATCACAACACATAAAGATTTTACTTCATCTAGCTGCAAATTTTAATTGACATGTTCCTTTTATTGTATGCATCTTTACTTGACTGTGTAAATAAAGACATTCTATTCTAGATCTAGAACTGGATAAAATCAAACGTCTTTTAGGAGAGTTCAAAAGATCGACCAATTTCTAGTTCTTATCAAATCTAGATTCTCTAAATCTAGAGCTGGATTACATTTATTCTACATTCGATGCTAATACTGGGTTCTGACATCGCGGAATCTAGATTAAATCATCAATTAATTGTTTGGACCTTGCCACAGCGTGCTCGCGTACATAAACTCTAAAATTTGTGTAAAATTCTGCAGAAGTGCTCCATAGAGAATTATAGATCAATGCCAAAGACGTACTAAAAATGTACAGAAGCATTGATGAAATCTCTGAAAGGAAAAACTGCTCGTCCACAAGATGTCTATACTCAAATAGCGGTGACATGTATCATTATGGAAAAAGGAAAAAAATCATACGCAGATTGGCAGAGTACATAAGTAAACTTTTTGAACACCACTGAAAGGATTATAGTATAAAGAAGAGACAAATTTCTGTTCCATCTAACATGAAAGATGAGATCCGGACAACAAAAACAAAGGTGAATAATCAGGCAATGCAACAGGCCCAGACAATATATCAGTGCAACTTTCAGAAGCACTTGAAGACTATGAAATTGATAAGATCACAACATTACCCAACGAAGTATTTGAACAAGCCAGATTCCACCAGACATATCCAATACATATAACACTGCCAAGGAAACCAGGGGGAAAAGAATGTGAATTAAATAGAACAACATTCTCATGAGTCAAGAATCATCATGATGCGAGTCAGAAACAGAATCAAACCAGGAATGGCAGAGGAACATTGTAGCTTTGTGGAGGGAAAAGGTACAACAAATGATATTATAACATCATGAAACCCTAGTAAGTTTTAAACACTAAGAATTCTGTGGTATGGTCATCTTGAAAGATAACATTATTCTCTTTCCTCTCATAAGTTTCCTAGTAACATTATACTGTACACCAACCCAGTGCTATACATTTCCACTTTGTGTAGATGGGTAGGTGAGTGTGTACATTATCTTCACTTCTCTCTCTGTCTGTCCGTCCGTCTGTCTGTCTGTCTGTCTGTCTGTCTGTGTGTGTGTGTGTGTGTCTCTCTCTCTCTCTCTCTCTCTCTCTCTCTGTTTTTACGCTCTCCGTCTTATTTCTCGGTCTCAAGTTAGATGTAAGTTTGTGACTGGTATTTCTATACTTTAATTTCTTTATTTACAGTCACTTGCATCTTTAGATCATTATGTCTAGCTCCGTCTGATCCAGCCTTTATCGTTGTTTGACGGCCTTCTTTATTTGTACCCAATAGAGGCTTGATTACTTATGTTCTGTTGAAATAAGCCTTGTTCCTAATATTAGTCTTCAAACCAGCATGTTCATCACTGCTCATGAATCATTAATGAAGGATTAATTTTGTAGATGAGGATAGCTCATTGGATAAGTAAGTGTCTGGCTTTGTCAGTGTCTCTCTGTCTCTCTCTCTTTGTTCTTTTTAATATGTTTTTTTATCTCTATAAATGAATGTTAAAATAAATCAAGCAGATGTTGGGGAAATAGGTTTAGAATTCAGATATACATTTCAAAGCACTCAAAATCATTTCAAATCTTCCGACTTTTGGTGAAGTATGCCTACAATACGTACGGGCAAATCTCTAAGTTAGAAGTAATAAAATAATATAATAAATAAACGAAAACCAACATTAAAAAATGAAACAAACAAACAAACAAACAAACAAAAAACCCCCCACAAAAACTGATATTGTTTTCTTCCATTTCCCCCCACATATTCTAATTAAACAATTTTACCGCGTTTTTTTCCCGGCAACCCATAGATATACACTGCTGGGGTTTAGCCTAGGCTAGAACTTTCAGCCCACACGATTTTCTAGGTCAAGTGGGTGGTTGTGCCCGGTGATAATATTATTTTTTTTCTAAAATACTGTTTTATTCAAGGCAAATGTGATTATAATTTTCTTTTAAAAAAAAGGGTGAATTTGCGAACTATATTGTTCAAGCACAGCTTGACATAAATTACAGGAATGAGGCAGATCTACATGCTATATGAGTAAGATCTAGGGGCTTACAGTAGCTAGACTCAAATCAAAAGGTTAAAATCTAGATCTAGCTACCAAGACAATTATAAGCCTGTTTAATACATACCTCCCCCCCTCTCTCTCTCTCTCTCACTCTATCTCTCTCTCTCTCTCTCTCTCTCTCTCTCTCTCTCTCTCTCTCTCTCTCTCTCTCTCTCTCTCTCTCTCTCTCTCTCTCTCTCTCTCTCTCTCAGCTCCGGTAAATTTGCAGCAGGGTCCTATTCATAGAACCAGTTTTTAAGCTCGTGCAAGAAACTTACGTTTCGGCACAGTCCACAACAATACAGAGTACTTAAATCTAAAGAACCCCTAGCCTGATCTATCATGATAGCAGTGGTTCTATTCTTAACTGCATAAAAAGACTTTCAGAAAAAGGTAAAATGACTGAAACTCAGTTCAACAAAGTCACTATGGCGTGCGACTGTCAGCACATTTATCCTCTTAATTCGATTAAGAGACACCATTTAATTTAGTCACTTGAAACTTGAAAAAAAAATATTAAAATAAAAATCGTCAGGCAGGAAGCTATTAGCCTTTACACTTGTACAACCATGTTCAAACACATAAGTTTTATAAACTAATCATACTTGAAATCTTTTAAGGAACTTTTTTTGTGCAAAGAAGCCGCACAGCGGTGGGTTTTTTTCACTTTTCTGCGCATTAGAAAGACATGAATATGTCGACCCCCCGCTGTAATAGGTAAGTGATTTATGGCAACTGGCTTGCCGTTAGTCGTTTGAGACAAGGTTACTAAATCTAGACTTACAATGCTCCACTTTAATGGGAAAGGAAGGTAAAAACAAGTTGAACGGTTGGGACGTTTGTTATAGCTGCACCCCTACAGCGCCCTCTGGTGAGCTGGCGAGAGATGTGCTGGCTGGTTATAAATTGCCGATTTGGTAAAATCCTATTCCCTGTAGAAACTGATTGGTTACGGCCAATTCGAAGCTGGAAAAGTCCGATTCTTTGTAGAAACTGATTGGTTATATGGCCAATTCGAAACTGGCAAAATCCGATTGTCTGTAGAAACTGATTGGTTATGGCCGAATCTATGTAGGTCTGAATGGTTAAGACCGATTCTATGTAGAGAGTGATTGGTTATGGCCGATTCTGTGTAGAAATTGATTTGTTTTGACCGATTTTCTGTAGAAACTGGTTGGTTGTGGCCGATTTTATGTAGAAACGGATTGGTTATGGCCGATTCTGTGTAGAAACTTATTGGTAATGGCCGATTTGCTGTAGAAACTAGTTGGTTGTTGGCGATTCTATGTAGAAACGGATTGGCAATAGCCGATTCTGAAGAGAAACTGATCGATAATAGCCGATTCTGTTGAGAAACTGCTTGGAATTGACCGATTCTGCACAGAAACTGATTGATAAGATCCGATTTTCTCTAGAAACTGGTTAGTATCCACCGAACCTCTCTAAAAACTTTTCTTAATCACAACCAACACCGGGGTTTAAAGAGCGATGTATAGCCAAAACATTTCTAATGTTTTATGCCTACCTGTTTAGAGGATGAGATAATGGTAATGTGTGAAAGCTTGATGCTAGTGGTTGACCCGCACGCCGTAGACGAATATATATATATATATATATATATATATATATATATATATATATATATATTTTCCACACACTCCGCTATTGAGGGCAAAAAATTATATTTGTGGCGTGAAATATAAAAAAAAAAAATCACGCTTCCAGAACCAAACGGTTGCTAAATATGCGACCTGAAATTACACCAAAAGCCTCGCTCATTTGTCCACAAGTCCACTATAAGTGTATAATGGAATTTAATAAACCTCTGTTTAGTTCTATAATCGTATGGAATTGCGATTTGGGAAACCATATGCTTATATAGCGAATGTGCTAATGAAAACACAAAAACCCATATATTTTTTGCATTAGATGCTTTATATAGCACAACTCTGTCCTACTGTCAGCGGAACTGTTTGCTACATCTGTCAGAACACGTCCTTTGCATCTAGCTGCTACTTCTGTTATAAAAATTGTACGTTTATCTGGTGGAACTCTGCACCTAACAGAACTTTGAGATAGACTACATCTAGCAGATTTATGTTGCAAGAGAGTCAGGGACCCTTGGAAACAAAAAAAGACGAAAAAAAGTATAACTTACGCCAAAATATTGTAAAATTTAATTGCTTATTTCCGTCTTCAGAGAAATAGTATAATATCCTTAATGGAAACAAAGTATGATAGATTTCTTCAAAATTCTCTGCAGTGTTTAACCTTCATTTTTTGAAATTTGATCCTAGTTTCTGACGAAGTTAATCGTGGTTTAACTGTTTCACATGAGACATTTACGCTGAGCCTATTCGACAAGCAAAGCTTCCATTGCGTATCGCCTAGTTCGACATCGCAGAGACCAGCTCTTTGGGAAACCATAATCCGACTGGGCCAGTTGATCTAATCCAGATCGAGATAACTCACGCCAGGATAACACACACACACACGACCTTCCACTTGCAGCCCTGATGGTTAGTCAAGTGCTATCCCTGAAGACCTGTGACACACTCACTCTGTCTCAAAACACGAAGCATCTTGGCGGCTAGTCTCAACCTCCTCGCTCGCTCAAGAGATCAGCAGAGACCAGCTGTGCCCAGGTCCTTGTAGTCCTCAAGTGGACGCCCCTGAAGTGCTCGGCTGCCAAGAGCTAAGTGAGGTCTCATAGCAAAATGTGACTTTCCATTCTATGTTGTCAGACTGGTATCAGTTTGAACTGTTATACTTTAATACAAATTTTAAACGTTATTTCTGTATCATAATAAATGGCAAATTATTAGTTTTAACAATGAAAAATTTGGTTTGAGGTGTTAAGGTCTCCTATATTTTCTTCTAGGGAAAATTGTTTGGGTGTTTTATTTTTCAATGGTGCGTTTTGCGCTTTGCTCGAAAAACTCACCAGGAAATCAGAAAACTTGCTGCATATGCTCCCAATAACAATACTATTTTACTCAAGACACCGCTCAATTAACGACCAGGTTTTAATACTGCTCATGATACTGGTATTTGCTCTCTTGTCAAGAGACCCATGAGAACCTTAATATTTGTTGCAAACCTAGATGCTTTGTATGGTGTAAGGACTAAAGGTATGTTTACACGAAGCAATTTGCAGCTAGCAACACCACTCAAAAAATACTCTTACGTCGTAATCAGAATGTGTGTCATGTTATTTGTGAAAGGTGGCATAAATTTGTAAAATTTGCTGTTTTTAACTCAGCATAAGCGCAACAAATTGTTGCTTTTAACGTCAGGGCATCTTGTGGTATTGTGTTTCTAGCT
>JAWDGP010000620.1:165000-180000 GCA_033675545.1 Elysia crispata | reverse complement strand
TGGCAGAATTGAGGAACATCCGGTACAAGGTGACCAGTTCCCCGCTCAGAATGCTATTTTCGTTTCGCATTATTAAGTCACTGAGCGATCTATGAGAGGGATTCACTGGCAGCGTTGTGTTGTGTTGTGTTGGATTCAGATCTGTTTTCCGAGATCTCCAGTTCATCATACACAAAATCCGAGGGAGAGCTTTGGATATTGCCGACCCTGGCTGGGGTGATGCTCGGATGAGTCTTGTTGTTCTCGGGATGTTTGTGCGTGTGACTGTCAGCCTCACTGCTGCTGGACTCGCTGTCCTCGGAGAATGTCTGAGGCGTCTCTGCCCAGGACAGTTGTGGCTCGCCTTCGGCAAACAGCGCGAAGACAAGACCTCCCACGAAAAATATGGCGGCCGAGAGGTAGAAGAATATGTTCCACTGAGATATTGTGTTCTGAGGATCAACCAAACACACCGATGATATTAGCTAATGTTGACGGATTTCTTTCAACAGGAATCTCTATACTTCTTAAATTTGTGTTACAAGTATTGGCTAGAATAGGATCTAAGTACAGCTTTAAACAATACTTCAACTCAAGAGAGTCTTATTCCGAACTAAACCTTGACTAGCATGACTCACTTAGCATCTCGACGTTTGTTGTATAAATATAAAAAAAAGTTCGAGTTTGGTGAAAAAGCCCAATTATTCATTCTTTTATCTAAACAACACTTGACAATTATACATGCAATTAAAAGGTATTTTCCCTTAGCATCTAATAAGCAGGGCAACAAAAATGAGAAGCAGCAAATCGTAACTGTAGGCAGCAAACACGATTAATTTCAACCTTATATAATCATGCGTCTAATTTTTCATGGAACGTATGGACAAAGCTTAATATAATTATGATTGAATTCTATAAAGAAAAATTCACCTGAAAAACAAAGAACAAATAAATAACGGAGTATTATTTAATAACCAACAGTGAATACAACTTTTTTTCTTTTGAAAGCATCTTCTACAGTTTCATTTGCTTGAATATTATATTACTGACACATCATGATAGTAAGAGAAGGAAGGAGAGCGTTAGATGATATTAACACCCGCGATTAATTTCAAAATATTAGCATGGTTTCTTTAGAAACTGTTTACATAATGTTTAGAATATCGTGGTCTCTAATATCAAATATTCACATCAATTTGCCAGTTTCCATGTAAAAACTTTAACAAATGTCACAAAATTATCGTTTTCAATATTCATTTTGGCATTTTTTTCTTTATGATCAGCGATGTAATATTTACTTCTTGTAACGATTACAAAAATAAGAAGAGTAAAAAAAAAAGGTTTTCACTTCTTTTTCTGATAAATGGTATTTCATCTCATTCAAGGAATACATAAACTTTTTGTTTAAAAGCTTGGTTTGCATATAAACCATCAGAAACTTAAAGCGGTCTAAAAACTGGATTCAACTGCTCAAAAGTAGAAAAAAATATATCAGGGGAGAAAACTTTTGGCAAAATT
Organism: Elysia crispata; assembly: GCA_033675545.1. NCBI lineage: Eukaryota > Metazoa > Mollusca > Gastropoda > Plakobranchidae > Elysia > Elysia crispata. The sequence continues at coordinate 178,503 of JAWDGP010000620.1, read as the reverse complement.
ACGAGAAGCGTCAAGGCGCCTTGTCTAACAACTGAGTCACGGCAGGCCCTGAGTCATGTAACATGGACATGTTAATTCTCGACTTTCTTATTTTTAAATAGAAAGTCGTATGAGCTATGGTAGAAATCGGCCATTTTCGAATCATGTAATCTGAACGAAAATATCGCTTGACTTGACAGGCAATGTTAAAGGCTCGATGGTAAATTATCCCTTAAAATATGAGCAACATTTTTTTTATTGTTACGAGCTAGTGGAAACTTTCGTTTAGACGGGGTTGGAATTTTATTTTTTAAAGATCGTAACATATAATACACATATACACAACAAAAGGAAATGAAACGAACCAAATGGACAGACTAAAGTGACACGGTAGGTTGCACGGAAAAAAAAAACAACCAGAATTTGAATTTTATCCGACCGTTCGGAGTCACGTGTAAATGCGGCCTAAATCTGTGAAATCAAAGTTAGTGATTGTCCTGCCTCGGATGTAAGATTAAAGAAAGGGAGTGAATAGGTAAGGCACAGCTGAGAATTCTAAAATTGATTGGGATACATGAGAATCTCCCTGCCACCACAACAGTAGAACTACCGGGATGTACAGTCTAGATGAGGAAGGTATCTAGGAAGGTATTCCAAGTGTTACAGAGAAGTTCACACTTTACCTCGAAATCCGGCTGGTCCGTAGATCAAAATAATGCAAAAAGTGAATTAAGGTTAGTAAATTGTTGACTTAGATAAACACCACAAAAGATTAATTAGATCTATATTCATAGTAATGTTTTACCTGCAGAATTAAAAATTAATCATGCCGATAAGAATGTTGTACGTTACAGTGAATATAAGTTAAGCAATAACAATTGATGTCACCTTATTTTTTTACTTAACTTATATTCACTGTAACGTAGAAACGTGAAAAGATAAAGACACATTGAAAACCAAATTGCAACGACGCCCATGAATAAACACAAGTGAACTTAAGCAAGAACAATTGATGTCACCTTATTTTTTTACTTGCAATTTGGTTTTCAATGTGTCTTTATCTTTTCACGTTTCTATTTTATCTTTTTTTTGCTGATGATAGAAACAGTAATGATTATTTGGTTCAAAATAAGCTTGATGACAATTAGGAAAACCCAAAAATTCTACCCTTTGATCCACCGAAATTAAAATAGTGAGTTATTCTTGTACAATATTACTCTATCAACAAATTCGTTCAATCTTTCCTTGTTATTTAGGTTCAAATTTATGAGTAGCTATAAATTCCCTAATGGACTTTTTAGGCACTTTTTGCGTTAATTCTTAGTCTTATAGTGAAATTTTAGAGGGAGCTTTAAGTAGCTTGGTAAAGTATATCGTTAGCAGCAACTCCCCCCCCCCCTCCCAAAAAAAAAAAAAAAAAAAAAAAAAAAAAAAAAAAAAAAAAGAAAGAAAAGAGTTTTAAGGTACAGTTAGTGATGTGCGAAAAGAATAATTATGATCGCTGCCGTGCTTTCATTTAAGTGAATACAGGACAGGAGACAGCTTATGTAGAACAAGAAACGTTGGCGTAATAAGGGTACTTCATATCAGAAATGTTTTCCCTCAAGGATGAGTGATCCTTAGTGAATTGCAGTTAAATCCCTCAAGCATGAGTGATCCTTAGTGAAATACAGTTAAATCCCTCAAGCATGAGTGATCCTTAGTGAATTACAGTTAAATCCCTCAAGCATGAGTGATCCTTAGTGAATTACAGTTAAATCCCTCAAGCATGAGTGATCCTTAGTGAAATACAGTTAAATCCCTCAAGCATGAGTGATCCTTAGTGAATTACAGTTAAATCCCTCAAGCATGAGTGATCCTTAGTGAATTACAGTTAAATCCCTCAAGCATGAGTGATCCTTAGTGAATTACAGTTAAATCCCTCAAGGATGAGTGATCCTTAGTGAATTACAGTTAAATCCCTCAAGGATGAGTGATCCTTAGTGAAATACAGTTAAATCCCTCAAGCATGAGTGATCCTTAGTGAATTACAGTTAAATCCCTCAAGGATGAGTGATCCTTAGTGAAATACAGTTAAATCCATTCGTGTAAGATACATGACGACTGAATCCTATCGAAACGATCCATAAAATCAGTTCCGGTTCTCGTGTTCTACGAGGTGGGATCGCATTTTTCAATAGTGGTTTTAAGAAAGTTGATAACTTTTAAAGAAAATCTTAGAGGTCATTCCATTTAATCACATTTTTTTCAAAAAAAAAAAAAAAAAAAAAAAGAAAAAGAATAGTCCGCATAATCATTTCCAGGTAAAATGTGATGAAGATTTTATATATAATGTATCAGTTGAACAATACAATAGGTGGAAGACAATAAAACCAATCTCTAGACTAACCTGTCCATCAGTTAAAACACCAACAATGGCGGGGCCGATGAAACCGGAAGTTGTTCCGATGGTGTTGGTGATGGCGTACAAAATTCCTGGCGAACACGAAATAAAAGCGGTGTATTATTGGAGGCGAAGTGGTTCCAACCACTGTTTGGACACTATGGACAAGGCTTTATGACCTGAGGTCTACCACAAATGGTGATTCCAGTAACAAGTTGTATTAGCACATTATTTTGATGATTGTTTAGAGAATCAATCACGGTTTTCACAACACTTGGAATTGCAAGGCGGAAAAGGAGAAATGTTTGAGACTAAGGTTTGTGAATGGGAACTGATTTCATAAACGTTTGCCTTTAATAAAAAAATAGCAAATTATTTACTTCCTGTAACACATAGATATTGATAAGTTTACAAATTTGGATTTTAATTTCAAAGTGCAATGTAAATTTTGTTATTATTTCATCTGAATCTAACTTGTGTAGTTATAAAATCATAGAGCTTGGTGGTATATATCACACAATAATACTAAGATACAGATTTGATGTGGTTTGTTTTACAGGCTCTTAAAATAAGAGTACTTTATATAACGCTTTCGTTCAAAAATATCTCGAGATGAGCTTTTACACTCCAGCAGGTAGTTGTTTTTGCAGGATTATCCCTCGTAATGAATTTCCTCATAATATCGAAACCAATTATTAAAAAGCTGACCATACAGTGAAACAGAAGGCTGCTAGACCAGACTGACCAGCGTATGACGGCGCGATGTCCAGATGGTTCACGCTGTAGCCGGCCATGGTGAACCCACTGAAGCCGACGGCCAGGGTTAGGAGGGTGACGATCACGTCACGGTCAGTCTCACACAGACACACGGCCAGCATGAGCGCTGCTGGCACGAACAGACCTGGGTGATAGAAGAAGGTTGAAGGTTGAAAAGTAATTATTATACTAATCTTCTGCAAGGGATTTGCTCTATCAAAGAGTCCTGTTGTATCCACCATCATGAATAGAAATAGTTACGGTGTTGGCTATGAAAAATTAAAAGGCTTAATGTGTGATTTGAAGGATGCAACAGAAAACCTGTCTGTTTACATAAGTTAGAAACGGATTCTCAGTATCATTGAAATACGTCAAAAATAGTACACTTAAAAGTAAATTACTCTTTCCAACATGATAAAAACCTTTTAATAGATTATGACCATTTTTGCCGTCGACAAGCTAAGAGTCAAGAGGAATATCCTTATTGACTTTGTTTTATCCATCCTTTTTTTTTCTAGAATGCTCCACCTTTAATTTCTCCTCTTTTTCAATATTTTCTATATCCATGCTTTCATTATCATCGTCATCATCATCATCATCGTCATCATCATCATCCCCGTCATTATAATTACCATCATAATCATCATCATCATCATCATCATCATCATGATCATAATCATTATAATTACGATCATTATCATTACGGTCTTCTATGTTCTAAATGCAACTTCGCTGAAAGACTTCAATAACATAAAATATAATAAAGGCATAACATCACAGCAGAATTGCAAAGACTCTTTTTGTCTGAATACATACAGCAGTGATGGCTTTCACATAGGAGAACATAAAGCGTCTGGTGTACACAAAGGTTTTTATGACGACATTGATGATAGTGACGAAAGAAGAGAAGGAATAAACAAGGAGTATCAGAGATCGTACAAATAACATCAAAATCTGTATCGACATGATACAGAATAGACAAGGAATTCCGCACAGCTGGACACCGGTCACTCTACCAACCTATGGAGTTGAGCAGCTTGCGAGTGTTTTTCGTGCTGAGAATATCCTTTGACCTCAGCTGGTCAGCAAGATAGCCGGACAGTGGGTTGGTGACCATCAGAATCAGGAAGGGCAGCGCGGACAGCACACCGTTCTGGACAGGGCGAGTGGACAAGATTGAGAGTTTTGTCTCCTTAGGTTTGGTGTCAGAACAGAAAGTTAAATGTAAGTGTGAAACCGGTTCAACCTACACCCACAGGAGGCAAGTGTGAGACGAGGTGGCTGTCGCCGTAATGCGGCTTTATATCGAGGTATAACATAATTATTAGTTTAAAAATTCGTGCAAAATAACTCTGAAGTCCTTAATATTGGCGTGCGGAAAAAAACGCTGTTTTTAAAATGTCAATTTTTATTCGAGCTGCCTTAATATCTAACCCGTAACACAAAATAACTTGAGTATGAGGTAGCATCTCAGAATTTGTGGAGATTTCTTCCAATCTGTACACGAATGTTTTTAAATTTAATTCTACATTATGCCACTCTGGAAATGGCATCGTTAATTTCTTTATTAGCATTTCATTTGTAACGTTGGATGGTTTTTTTCTTGGCAGATACATTTTGCGAATATTTTTTTTTCTTGCATCTAACTCTTGTGACTGTTTATTACATGCGATTCTTTGCTGTTACTCCCACCATAGTGGACTTTGTCTTATCAATACAGTTCGGACACAAACAAGTTCCTCGTCTTTTAATGCCATTGAATATTTAAAGATTATTTTAGTCTGCGAACTTAAGCGTCATACTGGCTTACCTCCTGCAGCTCGTACTTGAGAATGTGTTGGAGGAAGGAGGGCAGGCAGGTGGTCAGCGCGAAGCAGCCCCAGTCGTTGGCGAAGTGGGCAAAGATGATGGCCACGAAGGCTGGAGACCGCAGGATCTTGCCCAGATGAGCCTTACTCTTTTTCTGTTCAGGGAAGGTAACACAACAAAGGTGGTTAACACGGGAGATAGAAGTTAGCGATTTCGGAAAGAACTGTCAGTTCCGCTAAACCTTACAGGGTCTACGAATTAGGCATGAAGGAACGTAAAGCGAAAAATAAATTGGAATCTACTCAAAACTGTCATCTTCATGATTTTTTCTCATCTGTTTGATAGATCGCCAGATTTTATGTTTCAAACGGTTTGACGTTTTTTTTTGTTTTTTTTTTTAAAGAAATCCTTCGTTTTTCATGTAAAATATTATTCAGTCATTTACTACAATAACAAATCTGCAATAACGATTTTTAAGAATGATAGGTTCAAGGGGACCAGTATTGGTGCAACCTGGGCTTACTTCAGTACATGACTGTTGAGTGACACTGCCCTCTATGTATTTCCTCTCGGCCAGGGATATCCTGGGGTGATCTGCCGGACTCTCATGAACAATCAGCAACCAGCCTACCGACCAGACCACTCCCACTCCACCTGGAATAGGATCGGTTGGTTTATTGATGTGTAACTACATCCACCCCGTGAGGCAGAAAGTTATGAGGGTACTGAATACCATCAACATCAGAGGAGGAAATCAATTAAAGTTAATAACATTTCTGATTGTAGATTTCTGAACCTATTGAATATGATATCGTTGGTAATTATTGTCAAATAAACTATACTTGACCATAGATATCCTCTATTGTAACTGTGGCACACATCCTAATTTGCGGCAAGACATGAAATTGACTTTCCAAAGTATTGGCAAAGTGCTTGAACTATTCTATACACACTTCGACATAGATTTACCGTAAAGATAGAAGATAAACGGCCATCCTCCGACCAGCGCCTGCTCACACACAATTCCGGCTGACCAGCTGACCAAGACTGTTCCAAGCTGACAACCTTTAGGATGATGGAGAGCACGGATTGATATATTGGCTGTTAGGCATGGTTATAATTTATTTGTTGCGATGTGTGGTGTTTTTTTTGCACTAGTATCATGTTTTTCTAATTTTATTGATGCATTTTTCATTAGAATTTGGGCGTATTTTGTCCGTCTCTGTTTAATATTACATCGACTGTTCATACATGTGTCAAGACAACTCAATTAGAACGCTCAGGAAATAAGAACAAGGTTTTACTGAGATAAAATTAAAGATCAATGTTAACATTTTAAGAATTTCGCGAAGTTAAGAAAGAATAATAACGCTTACCATCTTATTGTTTCGTTTATGTATACTGTAAGGCTGCATGTTAGACTTTTTGTTTTACCCAGCAGTGAGGACTAACCTGAGAAAGTGATGGCCAGAAGCTTGCTTTTCTCCGAGTCCGGTGCCCACTTGGACCACATGGTGTGCATACACGGCTGGGCCAGACCCTGAGTGGACAGGACATTGACAGAACGTTATATAAGTTAACATAACCCAGAGCGCTCTTGGTTCCTACTGGTATTCTCAATTAATTACTGTCATATCCTGGCTACTACTGACAAGGCACCAGGAGAACGTTTCATACCTTAACATAATCCAGCGCGCTCTTGGTTCCTACTGGTATTCTCAATTAATTATTGTCATATCCTGGCTACTACTGACAAGGTACGAGGAGAACGTTATACAAGTTAACATAACCCAGTGCGCTCTTGGTTCCTACTGGTATTCTTAATTAATTATTGTCATATCCTGGCTACTACTGACAAGGCACGAGGAGAACGTTATACAAGTTAACATAACCCAGTGCGCCCTTGTCTTAAAAATCTGAAACTGTTGATACATCCTAATATTACTAATGATTTGTTAAGTTCTTGATTATTTCGAAAAAAGAATTTCTTTTTGAAAAGCACACCGTTTGAATATGCTTTACAAATAGCTCACAGTCTAGCGGGGTAATTGTTTGAAGAAAAAATACCACATTGTAAAGAGCATATGTATAAACTAAACAATGGTCATGGAATGTTTAAGATGTATCTTTGGCAGACTGTGTCGTGAGGGAGTCAGAAAAGAAAAGAGAAAGATGAAAATAACGTTAAGCCAAGTAAAAACTGTGAGATAAACATTTGACAAACTCAGATATGTAATGAGATGCACTAGATCTGTAATTATTCAATCGATGGTGAAGAGGGAGGAGTAAGTCAAGCCAAGACAAGGATGAAGTTTGATTGTTTGAGCTTAGCAAACTGACAAAAATATTTACCCGCATAAATTAAGGAATGAAACACATAGCGTGTGCAGCTGATGCAGTGTTATCAATAGTTATGTCATTCTGGCTCGACAGCCCGATCAGCAAAGGAAGATAAAAAACTTAAATGCTTGAGACAATATAAACATGGAGTAACCTATAAGAGAAAAGCCAGTCAAAAGGAAGGCGACACAGAGAGAGAGAGAGAGAGAGAGAGAGAGAGAGAGAGAGAGAGAGAGAGAGAAATAGAGAGAGAGACAGATAGGGACAGACAGAGACAGAGAGAGAGACAGAAAGAGAAAGAGAGACAGAGACAGAGAGAAACTGAGAGAGGAAGAAGATAAACACTGAGGGTGAGAGAGGGAATAAGAGAGTAAGATATGCCAAAGCGAAGAGAGAGAGAGAGAGAGAGAGAGAGAGAGAGAGAGAGAGAGAGAGAGAGAGAGAGAGGATAGAGCAATAATTTTTCAGGTGGTTTGGAGGCTATATGAGAAGCAGTAGTAAAATAGAAGAATAAAATAATTTAAGACGCTTGTACTGTTTGTCGCCGAAAAATAAGTTGGAAGGCAGGAAATATTGGTAAATAAGAAAATATTTCTAGACACCTTCTAAACAGCAACATAAGAGAATATTATTTCCCTTCAGTGATTTGCGTTGGGAGAATGAAAATTCGTAAAAGACATTCTATAACAGAACATGGTCAGCAAACACCAAAAAAAAAAAAAGTTTCAATTTTAAGGGAAGTGCGTCCTTTCAAGGAATGTACAGAAACAAATAAAATGTGTGTTGTCTACGTTTAAGAAATAAAAAGAAATATAGAGATAAAAGAAGATGCAAGGATGCAAAGAAGCAAGCGAGACCTTAAATTTGAATCTTCCATGCATGACGCTTGTTATTAAGTACTCAAGTCCCGCGTCCTGTAGACTGAATTAGTTGTACCTGGCCAAGTCCTTGACCGACACGACAAGCCACTAGCAGATAGTAGCCGTGCACTGTAGCCACTGGCGTGAGTAGCGCGAGGACTGATGTAGCCAGCAAACTGTAGCCCATCACGAGCTTAGCCCCCAGGTGCGTTGACATGTAGCCTCCAATAACCTGCGAGCTACAGTAGCCATAGAAGAAGGCGCTGAGAATGACAGACTGGTCAGTCTCACTCCATGAGAACTGTCGGTTTCAAAAGATAAACATAAATAATTATAATCTGATTTAACTTTCCGCAAGTCAAAGTCAGCGTAAGTGAGGTTTTAAAGGACAGAATTGTTTTAAAAGCTTTTAATTTAAAACATTTGGCACACAATTACTTTCTTTTCTTGGAAACTCCAAGTGTTACTTTGTAACAGGGTAAACCTTATTTCGTGGATAAGAGGAAGATGTGATTTGTTCTTTTTTTTTTTCAAAGAGAAAGTGAAAGAAAGAGAGATAGAGGGGCAGAGAAAAGATAAAGAGGGAGAGAGAGAGTTAGAGAGAGAGAAAGAGAAAGAAAGAGAGGGAGAGAGTGAGGGAGAGAGAGCTGGAGAGATAGAGGGAGAGAGAGAGGGAGAGAGAGTGGAGAGATAGAGGGAGAGAGAGAGGGAAAGAGAAAGAAACAGAGGGAGGGAGAGGGAAAGAGAGAGAGAGGGAAAGAGAGAGAGGAATAGAGAGCTGGAGAGATAGAGGGAGAGAGAGAGGGAGTTAGAGGGAAAGAGAGAGGGAGAGAGAGAGAGGGAGAGGGATAGAGGGACAGAGACACATAGAGAGAGGGAGAAAGAGAGAGAGAGAGGGAGAGAGACAGAGAGAGAGGGGGAGAGAGAGGGAGAGAGAGAGACCCAGAGAGAGAGGGAGAAAGAGAGAGAGAGAGAGAGAGGGAGAAAGAGAGAGAGAGAGAGAGAGAGAGAGAGAGAGAGAGAGACAGAGAGAGAGAGAGGGAGAAAGAGAGAGAGAAGTTTTCTGTAAACTCAGAGAGACCCGTTCTGTTCCGACCTGTGGTGGGTCAGAGCCCGCCTGCTGCTCCAGCGTAACTTGGCCTGTCGTGTTCGTGGTGTTCACCATAGCCAAGATGGCGATGTTCATATCTGTTCTCAGAGTGAACAGATTGATAAAGCCAAGGAAGGACCAGAACGCGAGGACCCACCTGGCAGGTACGTAATAGCTGCAACAACCTGCCGAATCTGGGCGAGGAGGAGAATTGTGGAGAACAAAGTTGTGGAATTAAGAGAAGGATTTAGGGATGGGCTAAGAGATAATTTAAGAGTTTCAGACAGCAAAAAATGTTTTGTGAAAGTAGGATTTAGGGATGGGCTAAGAGATAATTTAAGAGTTTCAGACATCAAAAAAAAATGTTTTGTGAAAGTGTTTGCTAGAGGAATTGACATAGCCAGTACGTGCAACAGAGGAAAGACTAGAGAGAGGATGAGAGACAGACCGACAGAGACAGAGAGGAAAACAGACAGAACGATTCAATAAGATAAAAAGAGAACAGATGAAAATCGAAGAAAAATAGAGCAACTGGCACATGGAGGAGAAAGAAACGGGCAAACAGATAAACAAGCAGGCAGAAACATAGACATAAAAACAGACGGACACAGAGTTAGACTTGCTAGAGACGGTGACCACACGGAAAAGATGAACCTGGCAGTAATATGTGTTTCAAGCTTCATTTCAGTTTCATTGATTATTTGTTTATTTTTCTTATTTTCCCTTAAAGGGTAGATGCAGGCATTTTTTCATACTACATATATTGTGAACTCATCAACAAAATTTCACAAACCCAGTAATCTCAGTAAGAGGAATTTATGCTTGCCTTTCTTTCTCAAAATATTTAAGAGGAAGTAATGAAAGTTTCTTCGTTTGAAAAGAAACGCAAGAAGAAAATGATATCAATAAATAATACCTGATCTGGAAAAGATATGAAAAGGCTTTGTTAGCTTTACGTCAGCCTTTTATCAGTTTGATTTTAGAGGTTAGGATGACACTGCTGAATCTGTGCTCGATTTTTTAACTTAACGTCAATTTTTTCAGCAGTGTGCTATTCAAGGTTCAGAAAATGCAGTAACTGCTGACTCCTTGCACGGATGAAAGATTTTTCTTTCTCTTGCATTTAAATCTAACTTGTTACTGGTTTCATTGAATTTTGCCCCTAGCTAAAAGAAATATCATATGCATTGCATTGTATAAATTTAGATAGTCGTAAACATTCTTTCCTTGAATTATCTGGTATGGACCAAAAAGATCAATTGAATTGTTTTTCATTTTTTCCGAAGCTTTTTGTCCATTTATATGATTAAAAGACAAAAAAAAAAAATCGCAAAGCGCTAAAGCTGGTGTCTAATTCCTTTAGTTTATCCTGGACCTTAAGAGCATCATAACTGTAATAATGATGATTGTGATGATGATGATGATGATGATGATGTGATGATTATAATAATAAAAATAATAATAATAATAATAATGATGATGATGATGATGATGATGATGATGATGATGATGATGATGATGATGATAATAATAATAATAATAATAATAATAATAATAATAATAATAATAATAATAATAATAATAATAATAATAATGATGATGATGATGATGATGATGATGATGAAAATAATAATCATAGGAAAAAGAAGAAGAAGAAGAAGAAGAAGAAGAAGAAGAAGAAGAAGAAGAAGAAGAAGAAGAAGAAGAAGAAGAAGAAGAAGAAGAAGAAGAAGAAGAAGAAGAAGAAGAAGAAGAAGAAGTAGTAGTAGTAGTAGTAGAAGAAGAACAGGAGAACATCTTTTTTTCAAAAAGTTAAAGTGATCACTTGCTGATTTATCCGTTTTATAAAGTAATTTTTTGAAAGCTTAGCTGCTGTATTTAACAGTTAAGTTAAATGATTTCTGTTTTGATCTTTTAATTTAGCAGCAATAAATTTACGATGATGATAAAGATGACTATGAGGATTCCATTTTTAAACGATGTAAATGATAATGTTCATAACAACATCATTGACAATGAAGATGATGATGATGATGATGATGATAGTGATAATGTAGACATGTACAACAATACACGATCCCTACTTTGATCTGCTCGAAGCAGCTGGGTAACTTCCGATAACTCCGCATCTCGAGCCATCCTCGACTTGCCTCCCTTCACTCCGTTCCTGTTAAAATTGTTCGGCGCACCAAACTGAGAAAGAAACACAAGTAATCTTATTGTGCGAGTTGCTTTATCTTTCATTTATCTATCTTAGAGTGTTTCTTCGGCAAGTCGTTCTATCTTACTATAGGATCAGGGTTGTCTCTAATATCTATACAATAATTAAATAAATATACCCTTTTACTTAAAAAACGGCAGTATAGGTTGAATCTCTAGTGATATTTTTATTAGTATACGTGCGTTGAATTTTTTTCTGCTACCATCATTGCTACTACTGCTACAACTGCTACATGTACTACTACTACTACTACTACTACTACTACTACTACTACTACTACTACTACTACTACTACTACTACTACTACTACTACTACTACTACTACTACTACTACTACTACTAGTTACGAAGCATCCTAAAAAAATAAAATATGTAGAGGGATGGTCCAAGAAGTCATGTTACTTCATTAACTATAATTTTTTCTACTAAAACTACAGCTACGACTACTATGACTATACTACTACTACTACTACTACTACTACTACTACTACTACTACTACTACTACTACTACTACTACTACTACTACTACTACTACTACTACTACTACTACTACTCACAGTATTGCTGCAGCCGTCGTTACCTATATGTTTACATTTATTCCAATATACTGTGCTGCACCACAAGGTAACAGAAGAGCAACAAACATTGAAATTTTACGAAAAGTCACGTATTGAAAAGCATTTACAGTATTTGGTATCGAAGACTTCCTCAGCCGCATGTGACTGCTCTAGATGTATGCACTTTAACAAGAAATGCATTTTTGAGCAAAGCAAATCCTACACCCAGATCTATACGAGTCTCTGTTGTTTTCGCAGAGCAGCTGCTGGTATGCAACCCACAGAGTCAACATGATATCCTACGCAATATTATCTATGCATGTAAACAATATTAGTTACAAGGGTTGACCCGTGGTACTTAAGTTTTTGAGGAAGTCTTTCTTATGAAGACCATTTAAATTTCCAGTCAATCTAAGACGGGACATCAGGTATTGGTTGTTTTCCCAATAAGTGCTATGCTGCAGGAAAAGAAAAATCTATAATATCGCAGTGACAATAAAGAAAAGTATCGTTTGGATTGTCGCTGACGTTGGTAACAATTGATTTATGATAGAGCTGACACGATTGATCAAATCAGTAAAAACAAGGAACAGAATCAAATCGTCTATAAGTAGACATGATGACCCTTGAAATTGCAAATGAACTTTTATGGAGTTTGCGTGGGTTCCAAGAGAAATCTGAACTAATTTGCTCTAACCTCTGAAGATGAAAAACAAACAAACAAACAAACAAACAAAAACAAAAATACAGCGAAAATAATAACCCAGGTAAACATCTATATTCAATTGAGCCAGTTTGTCAAAGGTACGATAAATAACGCCGAAAATGACATCATTAGTGAAAAAAAGTATCGAGAAAGTTTTCACAAGTATTTTTGTGCTGCTGTCGAAAAGGTTTGTAAGACAGAAGGGAAATCAGTTCAGTGATATGTATGTATGTGTGTGGGGGAGGGGGGAGGGGAGCGACGGTCCACAGGCAAGGTTGGGCTGTGGAGAGTGAATATGTAGCTTCTGACATAGGGCTGTGGAGAGTGAATATGTAGCTTCTGACATAGGGCTGTGGAGAGTGAATATGTAGCTTCTGACATAGGGCTGTGGAGAGTTCATATTTAACTACTATAGCTAATCTATGGAGAGTTGATATGTAATATCTGAGACAAGACTGTTTGGAGTTGATATGTAGCTGCTAACTTAAGGCTAAAGGAAGTTGATTGCTAATGCTAAGCTGTGGAGAGTTCATATTCAGTTACTGACACTGAGCTGTGTAGAGTGTTGATATACAGCTACTGACATTGAGCTGTGTAGGGCTGATATTCAGTTATTGACATTGAGCTGTGTAGAGTTGATATGTTGCTACTGACACTGAGATCCGTAGAGTTGATATGTTGCTACTGACAGGGCTGTGTAAACTTGATATTCATCTACTGGCACTGAGCTGTGTTGAGTGAACATTTAGCTACTGACATTGAGCTGTGTTGAGTGGATATTCAGCTACTGACATTGAGCTG
>JAWDGP010000620.1:102500-160000 GCA_033675545.1 Elysia crispata | reverse complement strand
AGACACGTACACTAGAAGGGAGTCAGAAGACAGATCGGAGCAAAGATAAGAGTGAGAGAGAGAGGGAGAGAGAGAGAGAGAGAGAGAGAGAGAGAGAGAGAGAGAGAGAGAGAGAGAGATCCAGAAGCACGCAGAGGTCAACAGGCTGACAAGCGAACAGACACGTACACTAGAAGGGAGTCAGAAGACAGATCGGAGCAAAGATAAGAGTGAGAGAGAGAGGGAGAGAGAGAGAGAGAGAGAGAGAGAGAGAGAGAGAGAGAGAGAGAGAGAGAGAGAGAGAGACGTACACTAGAAGGGAGTCAGAAGACAGATCGGAGCAAAGAAAGACAGAAACAGGCAGATGCAAAAATAACATTGGAGGGGAGGAGATAGAGAAAGGAATATGAAGCCAGGCAGATAGAGAGACAGGCAGAGCGATGTGTAAAGAGATATACACGCCGTAAGTAAGGAAGTATATGGAAGGAAAGCAGAGGTTAGGACATTTTCGAGAATTTTTTTTCCACTGTGCAGGGCGTCTCCTAGGTCCGTCACAAACCGTTATATAAAGGAGAGAAACGAAGTAAGAAGCAACTAGTGTTTCGGAGGTGGAAATCTTATCTTATCTCTCTGTCCTATCTTTGCCTTGTCTTACAAAAGATGGTGTGATTGCACCATCGAGAAACTGTCAAGTGATATTAGGCTATACAATATTTCATGGTATAACATGTTGCAGTTTTATAATGCGTAGATAAATCAGGTGGTTAGTATGGTGTATGCAGACGTGGATTAGTAGAGTGACAGAATGTGTAGGAAGGAAGAGAGGAGGCGGAAGGAAAGAATTGGGAAGAGGAACAGGAGAGAGGGGGAAATAGGGAGAGGGTTGGACAGGAGAAAGGGGGCAAGAGAGAAATTATGACACACACACATATATATATATAATATATAAAGAGAGAGAGAGAGATAGATAGATAGATAGATAGATAGAGAGAGAGAGAGAGAGAGAGAGAGAGACAGAGACAGAGACAGAGAGAGAGAGAGAGACAGAGACAGAGACAGAGACAGAGACAGAGAGAGATAGACAAACAGACAGACAGACAGACAGACAGACAGACAGACAGACAGAGAATGAGAGACGGAGTCAGAGGCAAAGAAAGAGGAGTTTCGAGGGCGGAGTGAGCAAAACTATGATAAAGAGAGGGATAGGGAGAGTTACATTTTAAAGAGAGAGAGAAAGAGAGAGAGACAGAGAGAGAAAGAGTGTTAGTGAGAGAGAGACAGAGATAGATACAGAGAGAGAGACACAGAGAGACACACACACACAGAAACAAAGAGAGAGACACAGAGAGAGAGACAGAGAGAGAAAGAGTGTTAGTGAGAGAGACACACACACACACACAGAAACAAAGAGAGAGACAGAGAGAGAGACAGACACAGAGAGAGACAGACATAGAGAGACAGAGAGAGAGAGAAAGAAGGAGAGAGAGAGACAGAGAGAGACAGAGAGAGACAGAGAGAGAGATAGAAAGAGACAGAGGGAGAGACACAGAGAGAGATAGAGAGAGAGAGACAGAGAGAGAGAGTGTGTGTGAGAGAGATAAGTAGTAAAGAAAAATCAACCACAAATGTCTGTCTCAGCCTCTAACGTGGTTTGACTGCTTTCTTTTTTTCTATATTCATGTGTGAGAGAGAGAAAGAGATAGAGATAAATTTAGAAGGAGAGAAAGAAGGAGAGAGGGACACAGAGAGAGAGAGAGACACAGAGATAGAGAGAGAGATAGAAAGAGAGAGAGAGAGAGAGACACACAGAGAGACAGACAGAGAGAGACACGAGAGAGAGAAAGAAGGAGAGAGAGACACAGAGTGAAGAGACACCGAGAGATAGACACAGAGAGAGAAAGCCAGAGAGAGACAGACAGAGAGAGACACAAAGAGAGATAAAGAAGGAGAGAGAGACACAGAGTGAGAGAGACACCGAGAGAGAGAGACACACAGAGAAAGATAGAGAGAGACAGAGAGAGAGAGTGTGTGTGTGAGAGAGAGAGAGAGAGAAAGAGATAGAGATAAATTTAGAAGAAATGCTAACAAACTAAAAAAATATATTTATCAAACAAAAAGCTTCCATGGACTGTGTAATAAGATATTCAGATAAATATTTCTTTTTATACAGCGCTTTTAAATTTTTCTTACATTTTTCATTTTTAGAGCTTTTTTATGAGATGTTTGTAGAATGATACTGAAATAACTGAAACTGACTTCGAACATTTACAATTGGAATTTGGTATACGGATGGAATCACTTTTTAGAGAATGCTGGATAGGGAATGTGTTACAAACACCTCGCAAATATTTAGCTCACATTTTTGCGGGGCATTGTATCTAATTTAGTTTTCTATTTGATCATTGGTTCTATTGTTTTCTGTTCACATTTTTATTTTTTTCACTGGTTTTCAGTTATCATATGTAACGAATAAACGTAGATTAGAACTGTCTGGGCATGGATATTATTATGAAGACTGACATCGTAGAGAAATTTTTCTCTCATAAATAATCATTTTGAAAAATCAGACACACGTGAATTCCATGACATCAAATATTTGTAAAAGAAATCAAATTTGATGGACAATAAAATCGTGTAACATGGCAATAATTGCTAATAGATTGATAGAACAGTACGGACACTGTAAAGATAGGGTGGGAGAAAGTACGTAGCAAGGAGAGAAAGACAGAAAAGAGAGAGAGAGAGAGAGAGAGAGAGAGAGAGAGAGAGAGAGAGAGAGAGAGAGAGAGGAGAAGAAAAAGAAAGATGAGATAGTGAGGTAGAGTTAAAATAAGATTATTAGATAGAAAATAATTATAGAGACAGTTACAAAGAGATATAAAGAGAGAGAGAGAGAGAGAGAGAGAGAGAGAGAGAGAGAGAGAGAGAGAGAGAGAGAGAGAGAGAGGTGATTTACAGGAATAGCAAATTCAATCAACTCTTAGAGGGCAATCAAACTTAGAACCAGAGTGCACTTTAACCATTGCCGGTGAGAATAATATTATATTGCCGGTGAGAATAATATTATATTGCCGGTGAGAATAATATTATATTGCCGGTGAGAATAATATTATATTGCCGGTGAGAATAATATTATATTGCCGGTGAGAATAATATTATATTGCCGGTGAGAATAATATTATATTGCCGGTGAGAATAATATTATATTGCCGGTGAGAATAATATTATATTGCCGGTGAGAATAATATTATATTGCTTCACTATTTAAATCTAGCAACTCCTATACCCGCCGCTGCCTGAGCAAACCGGAGAAATCTCCTAGTCCTAATGTCCAGGCAGATCGACATTTATCTCACTGCTAGAAGTATCTTTTTCCAACTTACTTGTAAAATGAAGAGCATCTTGTAATTCCATTGAGCAGTAAGCCGATTTAGCCTATCTGTCGGTGTTAAGTCTAGCCTCTGTCAGATTTTTTGCGAATGTTCTCGGAGAAAACGTTTTCTTCACAAGGATAATTAGACCTAGAACTGAACTGACCCGATGGAAGAGAGGTCATCGGCCTGGTAGCCACACAACAATGTCATTCGACTGTCACTGGTGTCCACAAAAATAGTTATGGAAGCGTGAAAGCACACTTGTTAGTGCAACCGCGCTGACTTTAAAAGTGCAAGGGTTTGTATCTCGGTATAGAATACCTAGTAATGAAGATAAAGTTTTCTTTGCCAGTCTTACTAATTGATTAGACACAGGTTAGAGCTAAAAAAGTTTTTGAAAAGTTTCAGTGACAGCACAAGGAGGTTTGTACCTATTGATGAATTCTCTTCAAACTTTTATTGATAGTGGACTACAGATACATCACACCATCGCCAAGCGGCAGCCACAGGGCAGTTTGATCTTAAAACTTGGTCATATCACACTAGTGACGTCATTATTACGTGAGCTGCAAATGACCTTTCCACACTTCTTCACACCGTACCACACCTCCTATCAAATGACCACACCTCTACGAAAGTCACCACACCTTTTCACATTTCTCCTACGCTGACACTTTGTTTTATCTCACATGCTGGCTTTGCGTTTATTTTTCATACATATCGAACCACCAAGGCTTCCTAAAATACAGGCAAGTAACTTGAGTGAGCAAACTTTTGAATGTTTCAGTTAAAGTGCTGTATTTATTTTAACTTTTGAGCATATTTAGTATAGAATTTTCTGCCAAATAATAAAATGATATAGCTTACTCTAAGATTTTCTGCAAAAATTTGTTCACTTCGTTGACTTGGCCTTTACGCATTTTAGGAAGCCTTACATACCACTCTTTATGTAAAGAAGCCAAACACCGTGAAAAGTCAGTACTAAACAATGATATTTCATAGCAAATTTGGCAGTAAAAGTTAAAGTAGATAATTATGTATTTAAGTTTTGAGATAATTTTCGCATATACGATGCATTTTAAGAGCTGGCAAACAAAGTCTGAAAGGTACGTCGGCAAATTATTATTAGCATATCTCTTTTAAATTAAACACATACACAAATAACCGTTTTGTGAGCGAGAAAAAAATAATTCACCTAGAGAAATTTCTTTATTAAATTACGTTTCCCAGATATGTGCACAAAATATGAATAAAAAGAGAATTTATTTCTGATTACTTTTGTGCAAGCATGAAGGACAATTCTTCCTTCTCTTAAAACTTGATTAATTTCCTTAGGAGAAGACGACCGAGAATAGAACATCTCGCACGAGAATAGTGAAGAGACTGTAACCCAAACCTGCAAGAAGTCAACACATAGAATGAAAGTTTTACACTATTTCAAATCTCCTTTAATCAATTGGTTGTCTGAGCAGTGTGTCATTTCATGGCATATGAAAGAGAAAAAGACAGAGGGGAAGAGATGACAGGAAAACATCACAGAATGGACATGAAAGATGTTGAATGACAGCCTGGTGAGGACGGACGACAGAGAAATATAGGAGGAGCTGGTTGTCGTTTAATGCGATGCCCCTACGTCGTCCGACAACGGGATATTAATTAATTGATAGTTTTCATTTTATCTGTCTTTCTTTTTATTGACAACATGAGTCGGTAACTACCGCCATCTGCCTAGAAGATAATCACAGCGAGGCCATTCAGTTATTTGGTATTAACCCAGGAGAGTTAGCTGTTTATTTCATTGTAACAAATAATACTCTACTCTTATGTCAAGCATTTTTGACATTATGCTTATTTACCCTTAAAGATGATATTGTAGTTTAATTTCTAGTTTAAGCAATAGTAGAAGAAATATTTTAATTTAAAAAGACCACTTGCAATAGTAGTAGTAGTAGTAGTAGTAGTAGTAGTAGTAGTAGTAGTAGTAGTAGTAGTAGTAGTAGTAGTAGTAGTAGTAGTAGTAGTAGTAGTAGTAGTAGTAGTAGTAGTAGTAGTAGTAGTAGTAGTAGTAGTAGTAGTAGTAGTAGTAGTAGTAGTAGTAGTAGTAATAATAATAATAATAATAATAATAGCAGTAGAAGTAACAAAAGAGTTGCAGTTTTTATGAAGTTTCTACACTACTGTTGGCACATTAACAGACAATTCTTTGAACTATATAGATAGATAGATTGATATATGCATACTTTCACTTACATACACTATTTAAATTAAAGCTCTGGATTCCTTGTAAGTTCCTCCGTCATTGGACAAAGCTCTAGTTGTTGGACAGATATCATTTGTCAAGTCCCTTTCTTTGAATAGGTGTTAATTACTTTTTCCATGGCAGATGTACCCGGTAGTTATATGGAGCTATGAACTGTTGAACTAGGTATATGGAGGCAGATTTATATGCTTAAGCTTCCATTTTCATGTATATCTAAGTACCGTTATCTGAATATAAATCTATTTATATATCTCTAAATGTATATGCGCTAAGTTCCCCCCCCCCCAACTCTTTCTCTCTCTGTCTTTCTCTGTCTGTCTGTCTGTCTGTCTGTCTGTCTGTCTGTCTGTCTGCATGTCTGTCTGTCTGTCTCCCTCTCTCTCTCTCTCTCTCTCTCTCTCTCTCTCTCTCTCTATATATATATATATATATATATACACATATATCGCCCTCTTTTTTCTCTCTATCTTTTCGTGCCTACACATTAGTACATTCTTGCACCTGTAATAATTACATGATTAAAAAACTTTTTGAAGTCTGAGAACAAAATTAATGTTCATTTTTATTTTTAATTAGAATTTTCGTCAAAATCATTTTTAGCCAACACTCCCCAACCTCCACACAAGTAAACACTAACACGCACATCTCCCAAACAAGAATATCATTTTGCTACCAGTTGCCTCTCTTGTAAGCTTCATATCAGTTCTTACAACCAATGACATGGGCCTTTTCAAACCTTGATATACATTTTTGTTAAAGACAATTTGAAAAATTGAAAGATTCTCTGAATTAATTGACTTTTCAAAATGGGTGAGATATTTTGAAACACTCAAGGAAAAGAATATTGTTGTATCTATTAATTTGTATCACGTCCCTTAAGCGGGGCATCCGTGATGATAGAAGGGTGTAACTGTGAGAAAATAGCTAATTCTATACTTCTTCAATTTGTTTAACAATCCCCCTTCACGCGGACAATGAGGCAGACAGCAATACTTGGATGGCTTCAAGAGACTGGTTCAAACATTAGGGATATTTAGATACGAACATAACAGCCTAGAGGTGGTCACTTCTTCCGGGAACTCATGGCTCTCCATAGATAATTCGAAGCTTTAATATTATAACTAGGCAGTTTAAAAGCTCTACTTATCTAATTACCTATGTCCATCTATCTGTCCATTTATCTCTCAATCTACATAAGTATAGCTCTAACTGAGGCTGCAAATAACATATTATTGGTAAGCGCATGTTCAGTGGACAATATATAGACTAAAATATCTGACGGCATTTGAAGTATGTTTTTTTTAAATGTGTAAGCTGCAGTACATTTTTCTGCCCGGAAAAACTAGTTAACATATATCTTGCTTTGACGTCATTGAAAACACAGCCCATAACTCTAACAACAATGATTTTCTGGTGACGAAGTTAAGCATAGGATGAAAATAATATATAACATCATACGAAGGACTACTTTATTGTTTAGTAGTCTTTGCATTACACTCAAAAATTTTTCTAAGTATCATTATTAAGTATGTTTTGCGACCATACCTAGATCTAATGGCCGGATGTCGAAATTTGGAAAGGAAAAAGAAAAGCAAAACCTTTTAAATTACAAACTTTGCTGCCTTACCTTTCTAAAATGTTAATGAAATAGCATCTCTTACACAGCTGTGATAACTCCATGCAGGTACGCCATCTTGAGACTTAAAATATCAACAAATTGTGACGTTCTACGAGTGAGACGCAACGAATCTGGAGTGGTTGCGAGAGCAGTGATTTTTAGATTCACAAGTCTTTAGATTTACAGTACTGTCAGCAGTAAACTTGTCTTCAAATTTACATGCATGAAGCATGCATAATTCCTCAGTCTGGTGAATTCCAACGATTTGGCAATTTGACTTTACAAAATTTACCAGATTTGTGACTTCCGCTATAACTGTGTGTATCTATCTTCATATCACGTGTGATGGCACACTTTCAAACCACCGGTCTCTGAAAGCTGGCTATAACTTTATCAATAGCGACCAATCACATGTCATAACATCTTACTGGTCATTGCATAAATGTAGGCGTTGGTTACTCATAGCTCGATTATCTACTCGTCCTCTAAGCTCATTCCTGTGGTTTTGTTTCTTCTTATTAAGTAATAATGCATCTACAAACGCGGAACAAGAAGCCATGTCGATAGCTGCAATCAACTCGGTGTTCGCAGATTAGAATGCTATATTTTACATAGACTATGTCCACACTTGGAAGAGAAACATTTTTTTTTCTTTTTACTTTCAGAATATTACAATCGAAGGAATTGAGCAATTTATAATATATCAGTCTTTCATTCATTGAAAATTCTCGATTTTCCACAACTAAGTTGTTATGAAATTATAATTTTGTGCTTTTTTTAAATAGACTTCTGTGGCTCTATAAAAATATCCATGAATATATTCACATCACACGGGTGTCTTTGTATTGTCTTATTTAATACAGTTATGAAAATAATGTTTCCGTTTTATAAGATATTAGTGTACATAATCAATTTGTTCAAAGCAACTTAAAAGAAAAAAAACATGTAGAAAGGTAAGCAACAGCGACAGAGATTTAGATAATGTAGAGACAGACAGATAGATAGATAGATAGAGAGATAGATAGAGAGATAGATAGAGAGAGAGAGAGAGAGAGAGAGAGAGAGAGAGTGCGAGCGAGAGAAAGAGAGAGAGAAAATGAATTTATGAGTGAATGGATCAATGAAAGAGGTAGTGAGAGGTAAAGTTGGCACTCAGGGTTAAATACTTAGATACACAGTTGAAGAAAGAAGAAGAGATACTTATAGAGACATGGAGAAAAAAAAATTCGAGAGGGAGTAGAAAAGAAAGGTAAAGACCCATGGATACAACACAGCTCTTCAGAGACACAATATGAGACATACAGAGCGGCTTTTGAAAGTATGATTGTAAAAATAAAACAAAGATAGAGAGGAAAGAACAGAAAATGTTTTTGGGTTAATATGACAATGAAAATATATTAATCAAGATTATATGAACAGAAAAAAATAATTATTTATGTTGTCTTTTTTTAGTTTTCTTTTACAACCCATGTTCGACATCAAAGTCTGGTATTAAAGAATTCTGCCCTTTTTCTTGGGTGGCTCAGGGGCTGGTGTGTTTGCCTCTGTGTGTTCAGGGACCACAGGTCTATGGTGTTGGTCTGATGCTGCTCCATGTTCCCTGGAGTGGGCAGCTGTGTCCGGTCAGGCTGGCCCTGGATGTCGTCATTGGGGTAACCTGGGGTGACCACCATCGTGATCAGTCGTGTTGTAAGAATGATTTGGATGATGCTGATGATCACAATGATCGGGACAGTGATGATGATGATGATGATGATGATAATGATGTTGATGGTGATGATTATGATGTTGATGGTGTGACGATTGAAATGAGGATCATTTTGATTACAATTATTATGACGAGGATGATTTTCAAGGCGATGTTGATTATCGCGATGATTAAGATATTGATGATGATCATGCTGATAAGGATGATAATGATGATGATGATGATGATGATGATGATGATGATGATGATGATGATGATGATGATGATGATGATGATGATGATGATATGATGATGATGCTGATGCTGATAAAGATGATGATGATGAGGATGCTGATAAAGATGATGATGATGATGATGATGATGATGATGATGATGATGATGATGATGATGATGATGATGATGATGATGATGATGATGATGATGATGATGATGATGATGATGATGATGAAGATGATAATAATGATGATAATGATGAAAAAGATGATGATGATGATGATGATGATGATGATGATGGTGGTGGTAATTGAGATAATGATGATGATGATGATGATAATTATGAAAACTATGATGATGAAGATGATGATTATGATGATGATGATGATGATGATGATGATGATGATGTTTAAGAGGATGCTGATGATTACTATGATTTAGATAATGATGATGGTAATCATGATGGTTAAGATGATTATGGTACTGATGATGATCATGATGATCATGATAATTAAGAAGATGAAAACGACGAGGGTAAAGCCCTCATAATGGTAAGATAAAAAAAATGATCATGATTGGTGCGATTATCATACTGATATCAGTCTCTGTTGAGACGGATGGTGTTGGATAATACAAATAATTCTCATTGCCATTAGTTTTTTATCATGTACTATAAAGCATGCCTAAGAACATAATGTACAAAATATTGATTTTTATGTTATCTGATATCATAATCGAACTTGATAATATTCCAGGTCATTTTAATGCTATTTTTATATATACCGTGAAGAAACATAAACGATCTTTATGAAGAAAATCTGTCAAAAAAAAAACATTACAAGAAAAACATGTTACAAAAATTAATATTTAAAACTAGTAGTTGCAGATAGAAATAAACAATAATAATTTACCAACAAAGCAAAATTTGAGGGTGTTAAAATGTTTTTTATTATACCTCTTTATATGTAAGTGTGTGTATTTGTATAAGAGAACTATGGTTAAATATACATTCTTTTAACTAAAAGTGTGACGTATATTTTTATACTCACCATTTCCATGGAGCCCCAGTTCTCCTATATAGGAGCTCGCTAGCTAAGTTGGTGAGACCCCGTACTTACTTCCTACTATTTGAAGATCCAACCTGCCAATCTTCTCAGATATTCCAGGCAAAGCCTGCTTCTGCAGCAAGTTAATCATCATGTAGCTACTTGTATCATCAGGAGAAATCTCAAAATATCTATGTCCCCTCTCTCTCAGCAATCCAGTCGAACATCAGTGGAATTATTTCAAACCTAATTTGTTTTTTTTAATATAGCCTAACGGCGCCTGGGGACTCACTGACTATTTTAATTTTCATTTAAACCAAATTTTGACATTTTGTGAAGTAATTTGAAACTAAACATTGGACTATTAACCCTATTTGCATTATTTTGCACATCATACTCCAATTACGAATTGTTTAATCACTTCGCGACAATGTTGCTTTTATCCATAGATAAATAGCAAGGAGATCAATGAGCAGTGATATTTGTTGATTATTATGACACAGTATCTTAAATAGCAAAGTATCTGAAATACATTTTGTATATCCTTTGTATACAAACTGTTAATTAGCTGCTTAACCAGAAGCCTCAATCCAACACGTTAGTTAAAGTTTCCTATAATTTGTCTGGTCGGTGACATTCAAGCTTTCTGCACCTCCCGTCATTATTTCCCTTTGTTTGAACCGTAGAGACTGTGAGTGTGACTCGAGGGCAGTGTTTGTCTGAGTTAATGGCTCCGACTAAAGATCAATAAGCCATTTTTTTTCCAGGAATATTGTCGCCCGAACAAAGCATCTACTAGACTAGGATCATTTTATTCATTAGAAGCTGATTTGTTTACTGATGAGGTCGTTTAGGATCATAGCCCCCCCCCCCCCTCCAAAAAAAAACAAAAAAACACTCTCTCTCTCTCTCCCTCTCTCTCTCTCTCTCTCTCTCTCTCTCTCTCTCTCTCTCCCTCCCTTCTCTTAACCTCTCTCACTTCCTCTTTTTTTCTCCCTCCATTCTGCTTTCCCTGTGTTTCTCTATTCCTTTGCCTTTTCTCTGTCACTTCCTTTACTCCCCCCACAACCACCCTTCCACCCAACCACTCTTTTATATTCTTTCTTTCTAGATAATTATCCACTTGCAGGGATACAAAATAATTTTGATAAATAATACGAATCTCAACTCTATAAAGGCTAATTACAACAATGCTACTGCTCTCAAAATCTATATATTAAATACCACAGCCTCTTATTTCTTGGAGTAAAATACTCATGGCAGTTAGTTCCGAAGGATGTCCTTAGCTAACTTTACACGTTTCCAATCTATGCATTTCTCCCATTATGGCAATAGACCAGGACAACAAGGATAAACGCTTTGCTTTAGATTAAGTTCATCAGACAACATTATTATCCAGTGAATAAAAACAAGCCTCGAAAGAAAAAGAAACGATACCAATTGGCATAAAATGGTGGCGGAAGCTTTAACGATGAATGAAACTGGAACTCTAGCTTCTGTATTAGCACCAAAGCCGGTGCCTGAGAAACTGTTCCAAGAGGAATACTTCAAGACAATCACTGTGTTAGCTCACGTCTGGCCGGCCATTTTAGCATTTGGTTTCGTTGCTAATGTCACCAATATAGTCGTGTTTCTGAAAACTGGCGCTAAAGACAATGTAACGATTCTGCTAATCGCACTCGCCGTCTCAGACTTGGCGTTTCTCACTCTCATTTCCCCGACAGTGTGGGGATTTGTCATCGAGGCATTGGTTAGACCCTCTCCCTGGCCTTTTGACTTCAAAATTCTTTTCTTCTTGCTATTCTGGCCCGCCTTCACCGCTTACGATATCTCAGCCTTTATCTCCGTCTCTTTGGGAGTGATCCGGTGCGCATGCGTAGCTATGCCGCTAAAATTCAAACTAGTATTTACTAAATCGCGGACCCTTAAATGGCTTCTGTTTTTGGTTGTCCTGGCCATATCGCTGCGAATACCTGTGTTAACAATCCATAGACTTGCCTGGAGAATAGATGCCGCGACGAATGTCTCTGCACTTTACCTGGCATCAGTGAATACCGTTTCAATGTCAAGAGTTCTGGATATTGTGAATCGTGGCTTTGTGATATACCTTGCTTTTTTCATAATGGTAGCTTGGGTACTCATTCTAAACTTTAAGCTTTACCAGGCGTCCAAAATACGTCGCAGCTTCACAGCCAAGGGAGCTCCAACTTCTGAGCAGACTGCCGAGAGAGCAGACGCCAAGGGCCTGTCGCCCAGAGACCTGCAGGTGGTCAAATCAGTGGTTCTGGTGTGCTCCATCTTCATCCTTGCCCAGGTGCCGTACCTGACTGTATCTACAGCCCGCCTGATCGACCCACAGTTTGATACAGGCAATCGCCTCGACGCCTTCTTCGGCATCATCAGCCAAATCAGCGTAACGTGCTCCTACCTGAACGCGTCGCTCAACATCTTCGTGTACTACAACTACAACAGCAAGTTTAGGTCCGTCTTTTGTTCCCTGTTTTCCATAAGATCCAAGCCACGATAATTAGGTCCCTAGTTTTAAGACGATAAAGCGCTTAATCAAAAAGTATACAAACATATACTGCAAAAGGTTACGAACATCTTTTTAAAAATTCTGCTGCCATGAACGTTTGGGGATAATCCCGTTGTTGCCATTTCGGCTACTGTTTTGGCGTTTCTACATTTATGGTGTGTCATATATGTAAAAGATAAATGTTGTTTATCAAATTATTTTTTTGTAGCAGTTGTTCTTATTAGAAACAATATCAATATGATGTCCCTTTCAATTATGACAGTGGTTCGAAGAGGGTTTTGTCCTCAGTAGAAAAGAAAGGTTTAAAAAGGTTCAATGTTTTTCAAATGATGAAATAGCTAAAAATAAGTAAATAAAAAAATCCATATTTTCGAACTATGCTATCAACATGACCGGTGGAAACCACACACGTTTTATCAATGGATGGTTAACTCATGCTCTACATTTAGCTTCAACCCAGCAGTGGAAAGTTCAGACTTAAATTTTTTTTTACAGCCAGTGAAAGGCTAAAAAAAAAAGAAAAAAAAACACAAAGATTAAAATGTAGAAACTGGATTTTATCTTAGTTCGTGAGCATCTCTCTCTCTCTCTCTCTCTCTCTCTCTCTCTCTCTCTCTCTCTCTCTCTCTCTCTCTCTCTCTCACACACACACTTTCTCTTTGTGTCTTTGTGTCTATGTCTCTCCCCGCCCTCCCTCTCAGTTGCGGAAGTATGGCGGTATGTCTACACATCTCTTATGCGGTTGTTTTACCGCAGAACCACCAGCGCCTCCAGATAAAGCCTCCAATGTAGAAAGAGAGAGATAGAGAGAGACACAGACACACACACAGATAGAGAGAGATACAGAGAGAGAGATATAGAGAGAGATACACAGAGTGAGATAGAGAGACAGAGAGAGACAGAGATGGAGACAGAGAGAGAGACACAGAGAAAGAGAGATAGAGAGAGAGACAGATAGAGAGACAGAGAGAGACACAGATAGAGAGACAGAGAGAGGCAGAGATAGAGACAGAGAGAGAGACAGAGAGATACAGAGAGACACACACACAGAGATAGAGAGAGAGACACAGAGAGACACAGAGAGAGACATAGCGAGACACAAAGAGAGACAGACAGATAGACAGACAGAAAGAGAGAGAGAGAGAGAGAGAGAGAGACAGACAGACAGACAGACAGACAGACAGACAGACAGACAGACAGACAGACAGAGAGAAGAGAAGGAAAAGAGAAAGACAAACAGACAGACAGACAGAGAGTGAAAAAAGAGGGTGAGAGGAGAAAAAATTGCAGAGGCAAATTATTATTATTTTTATTGTTATCAGACTATTATAAATTTCTCTCTTTCTTTCCATCTGTCTCTCTATATCTATTTATCTATCTATTTCTTTCTATCTGTTTATTTATTTGCCTCAGGGGGGGGGATGGAGAGAGAGAGAGAGAGAGAGAGAAGAAGAAGAAGAAGAAGAAGAAGAAGAAGAAGAAGAAGAAGAAGAAGAAGAAGAAGAAGAAGAAGAAGAAGAAGAAGAAGAAGAAGATTAATACTGACCAATGCAACACATCTCCTCGGAGGTAAAATAAGAGGCATGGTATACAAAAACGAAACTTGAAAGTATGAATTATGAATAGAAAACAAAAATCGACATAATAAAAACAGAAAATAGATTCGTGTGAATGTGATATTGAGAACAAATTAGTACTATATGAAAATGAGAAACATTGTCTAAATTGTCTTAAAAAAATGACACCGTATGTTCGACATCACAGTCTATTATTAAAGAATTGTGCAGTTTTTCTTGGGTGGCTCAGGGGCTGGTGTGGTCGCCTCTGTGTGTTCAGGGACCACAGGGTCTATGGTGTTGGTCTGATGCTGCTCCATGTCTCCTGGAGTGGGCAGCTGTGTCCGGTCAGGCTGGCCCTGGATGTCGTCATTGGGGTAACCTGGGGTTGACCACCATCGTGATCAGACATGTTGATAATGGTTTGCATGATTCTAATGATGATGATGATCGAGACGGTAATGATTGTGACGATAATAATGATGATGGTTTCTGTGATTATGATGTTCAATCTTATGATGAAGATGATGATGTGATTATGATGTTCAATATAATGATGATGATGATGATGTGATAATGATGCTCAATCTTATGATGATGATGATGATGATGATGATGATGATGATGATGATGATGCGATTATGATGTTCAATATAATGATGATGATGATGTGATTATGATGTTCAATATAATGATGATGATTGCGATGATCAAGATGGTGATGGTGATGATACTCATGATGATGGTGATGATTAAAACCATTATCTTATTATTATAGCCTGATGATCATGATATTAATGATGAGGATAAAGACTCTCACAGCGATGAGAATAATAATGATGCATATAATAATGATTGGTGAAGTTATCATACTGATATCTCTGCTGAGACGGATTGAGTCGGATAGTTTAAATAAATTGTCATTGTTCTTTGTTTTGATCTCGATTTGATAATCTTGGTTATGCTGCAATTTTTAAAAGAAATGTTATTCAAACATCATCTACATTATTTGCTTTTACAACAACTGTTTTCCAAAGAGAAATACTTTTCTAACAACGTATCTTGCAATCATATTAGCTCTTAACGAGAATTCGCGTTAATTAACTCCTGATTTTGATATTTTATTTTGTACGCAAAAAGTTACTTGGCATAACGGAGACAATCACGCTCTCTTACGTTCTTTCCAGAACCCGAACAAAAACCCCGGCTGAGGGGTCGGCGGGGGAGGCGTCGCTTCTCTGGTAAGATAAAAAACAAGATTTGTAAACCTCATTTCCTTATCATCAGAGTAAAGCGTTATCATCAAACACAGCAGTGTTGTGTTATAAATAGTGTTATTTCTTGTTAATTTATATCATCCTGACAATAATTATGCATTTAGCATTTTTTTTCATATAAATGTTATATCAAATCTACTAACAATGTAGACTAAGACATGCAGGGAAAAACAGAAGAGACAAATGAGCTGTGCAAGAAATTTAAAAGAAGGAAAGAACAAGCGAGAAAAAGGAAAGAGAAAGAGCTAAGAAATACCTTTCTTCATTGTCTGATCTTGAGACGCTTTGCTTCCTGGGCCTGATCCATTGACACACGATGGAGGAGGAGAAAAGGGGGAGGGGGTAATTATGACAGTAATATAAATGAAAAGCTGCTCAACTGCAATAGTTCTATTGGACGTTAATCAAAACGGATTGGATCAGGGTTTCAAAAGTTAAGATAACAAAGAAATAGATGAAAGCAGCATCGATTGAAGTATTTTAAATGAAAGAAAAAGAATATCTCCCTTTGATCCTTGCTCTTATAGCTGTGCCATCAATGTTATCCTATCTTTAAATCTGTATTTTCTAACAGAGTTAGATTTTTTTTTTAAAATAAATAACCGCACGAATTCGAGAATGACATCTTGAGGCGCTAGACTTAGCTCACAAATCTTATTCGAAAGGAAAAAAAATCACATCTGATAGCGACAAGCCTCTTTTTAAATCATATTTTAGAAATCTCTAATATTGTAGTGAGCTGAGATCTTTTGATACAATCACAATTAAGAAAGACCGAAAGCCCGTACCTTTGTCTGTAGTGTGGCCGTCTGTTACAGCACTGCCCTGTGTCGCACGCGCGACCACACTCGCCCCAGTAGCGCCACAGCATGAAGGTGAGCAGCCCGAGAAAACAGAGTCCCAGCAGGCTGGCGAGCAGAATCCACGCCACGTTAGAGCTCTGTGTGAAAAAGTGGGGTGAGGGAGGTTGAGTGTTCATACATCGATTTATTATTTGTTTTTTTTGATTCATTCATTAGCTCATTAATGGGTTAATTGTTTGCTTGCTTGCTTAAATCACTGCTAAATGAACTTTCCTTTGACTGCTTCATTATTCTATTTTTTATTGATTTATTCGCTATTTGCATGGTTTTGTGTCAACATAGCGAACTAACTATTTGAGATATTCAAACTGCTCATGGTATATTGCTGTTGTAATAACGTTTGATGAATTAAAATACTTCTACACACACACACAGAAATACAGAGGCTGCGTTAAAATTTGAGAATGATAACATGAGTGGTGCTAAACTCTCGTAAATGATTTTACCCCAGAGGTTGTTGCAGTTGTGGTTGTTGTCGTTGGTGCGGCTGTGACTGCTGCAGTTGTTGGTGCTACCGTCACTGGTGCTGTGGTCGAGGTACATGGCTGTAAAAATAATATCGGAGTACAAGAATTAAATCACACATTAGATTAAGCGCTAACAATTCTATAGATTTTTTTAAAATGGTCTAAAAACTTTAAATGGCATAAAAATTATATCCTGTTTTTTCCGCTCCATAACAGTACATTAATCTGATTGCAATATTGCAGGGCAACTAGGCTTTTTGCATAACAGCCACAATGTACTAATTTCTAACAATGCACAACTTGTTATCATTCTCTCTCATTCGGTCTGCCTGCCTATCTGTCTGTCTGTCGCTCTCTGTCTCTGTTTTTGCCTGTATGTCTCTCTCTCTCTCTCTCTCTCTCTCTCTCTCTCTCTCTCTCTCTCTCTCTCTCTCTCTCTCTCTTCCTTTCTCTCTCGCTCCCTTTTCTATTCTCTACCTGTCCCTTTATCTAGTTATCTTTTGATTCCTCTGTCATTTATTCTTTTTCTCTCATTTCCCCAACCTTTCTCACCTTTCCCTTGTTTTTGAAAATACTATTCAGAACAGCCTCCCACCCCTCTGTGTCATCCACAACATAAAACACACGGCATGACGACAAGCACTCCTTGCCGAACCCTACCAAGAATCTGATGCTGATCTTAGCTGGCATATCACTGCGCAAGGCACCAGGTGTCTGACCCTTGTCCCACGCATAGGCATTCAGATTGACCACTGTCCCAGCAGAGCGAGTGGACACCAGGGCAACAGCGCCGTCAGCTCCCACACTGATATGCCCTGAGGTTCCTCTGGTTGATAATAACACACATCATGGTAACTGAAAAGCTTAGTTGAAATTTCTTACGCAAAATGGTAATAGGAAAAATTAAGTGGATTTTCTTATATATATTGGTAACAGGGAAGCTGAGATGAAGTTTCCAACACATAATGATAACAGGGAGGCTGAAGTGGAGTTTCCAATACATATTCGTAAAAGGGAAGGTGAGAGGGATTTTCCAACAGATAATGGTAAAGGGGAGCTTAAAATGAATTATTTGATAACAACTTATAATGGTCATAGAAGTTTAAGTGGACTTGCTAAAACACATTATGGTGACATTGGTCAAAGTGGACTTGCTTAAAATGTGACAGAGTTTAAGGTGGACTTCCGAATCTCTACAGCAGTTATGGGCACCAAACATAATTTTTCTTCAAGAAATAGGAGGAGAAGGCAAGTGAAATCGTTGAATAGAACAATTAAGATGAAATGAAAATGAAATAAAATAGAAAAAAAATACGGACGATATGTTTTTTAGGTAAAATATGGAAGAAAGAAAATTCAAAAAGTTATGCTGAATATCATGTGTTGTTTATGACTCCATAACACTGCTTTCCTTCGTCAAAGTCTCAAGCTAAAACTCACGAGAAATAGAGGTCGTTGTTTCCTTGTCTGTCTGAGTCTACGTCCTCCGCCTGCAAGCTAAGCAGGATGGTACCTGGGGAGTCAGAGTCATAGAGCAGAGCGTGGAGCGCAGATATGGCTAACCCTCCAAGATAAAACTCACGGGATTGTTCGTTGCTTATGAGATTGGTACAGCAACCCCAGAATGAAACCCCATCTGATATCCTTAGATACATATATGACAATCATAAGAATAGCTACTAAATTTGTAAAATTCCAACGGTCCATATGAACAAAACATCTGAGACAGTCGAAGAAATTGTGGACGATTGTTTCAACCTCCGCTGGAACTGGTCAATGTTGTTGGCTCAAGACTCAAATAAAAGTCATGTTTTATTCATCTCCACTTCTATTGTCTGTGTATTTTGCGTTTGGTAGTATGCCTGTGGGCGTTCGTTTATGTCTTGCATGAGCGTATCCATGTGTTTGTGCATGCGTCTATGCGCTAGGGCATATTGTAAAGATCAAATAAAAATTTGGAGTTCCAAAAACTGTAACAAAGAATTGACACTTATCCCAATATATTTCTTCTTTTATCACTGTTGATAGAATATTGACTGTCTAGGTCGGCGAAGGAAAATCAACATAAATGTTAATGATATTCATAATCATTATCACTTCATTGCCCTCATTCAATATATTCTATTGTCTCTGATTGTCTCTCTGATTGTCTCCGATTGTCTTTGATTGTCTCTCTGATTGTCCCCCATTGGCTCTGATTGTCTCTCTGATTGTCCCCCATTGGCTCTGATTGTCTCTCTGATTGTCCCCCATTGGCTCTGATTGTCTCTCTGATTGTCCCCCATTGGCTCTGATTGTCTCTCTGATTGTCCCCCATTGGCTCTGATTGTCTCTCTGATTGTCCCCCATTGGCTCTGATTGTCTCTCTGATTGTCTCCGATTGTCTTTGATTGTCTCTCTGATTGCCTCTCTGATTGTCTCTCTGATTGTCTCTCTGATTGTCTCTCTGATTTTCCCCCATTGGCTCTGATTGTCTCTCCGATTATCTCCGATTATCTCTCTGATTGTCTCCCATTGTCTCCGATTGTCTCTCTGATTGTCTCCGATTGCCTCTCCGATTGTCTCTCTGATTGTCTTTGATTGTCTCTCTGATTGTCTCTCTGATTGTCCCCCATTGGCTCTGATTGTCTCTCTGATTGTCTCCGATTGTCTCTCTGATTGTCTTTGATTGTCTCTCTGATTGTCTCCGATTGTCTCTCTGATTGTCTTTGATTGTCTCTCTGATTGTCCCCCATTGGCTCTGATTGTCTCTCTGATTGTCTCCGATTGTCTTTGATTGTCTCTCTGATTGTCTCTCCGATTATCTCCGATTATCTCTCTAATTGTCTCCGATTGTCTCTCTGATTGTCTCCGATTGTCTTTGATTGTCTCTCTGATTGTGTCCCATTGTCTCCGATTGTCTCTCTGATTGTCTCTCTGATTGTCTCCGATTGCCTTTGATTGTCTCTCTGATTGTCCCCCATTGGCTCTGATTGTCTCTCCGATTATCTCCGATTATCTCTCTGATTGTCTCCCATTGTCTCCGATTGTCTCTCCCATTGTCTCCGATTTTCTCCGATTGTTTCCAATTGTCTCTCTGATTGTCTCTCCGATTGTCTCCGATTGTCTCTCTGGTTGTCTCCAATTGTCTCCTATTGTCTCCGATTGTCTCTCTGAATGTCTTTCTGATTGTCTCCCATTGTCTCGAATTGACTCTGATTGTCTCTGATAGTCTCCCATTTTCCCTCTGATTGTCTCCGATTATCTCTCCGATTGTCTCTCTGATTGTCTCAGATTGTTTCTAATAGTCTTTCATTGTCTCTCTGATTGTTTATGATTGTCTCTTCAATTTTCTCTTATTATTTCTGATTTTTCCTTCCTTTTTTTTCTTCAATTGTCTCAGATTTTCTGTGTATGACTCTTCGATTCTCCATGATTATCACTGATTGTCTCTTCAATTTTTTTCTTCAAATGTCTCTGATTGTCTCGGATTGTTTCTGATTGTCTTTGATTGTCGTCGATTGTCTCTTCGATAGTCTCTGTTTGTCTCCGATTGTATCGGAAGGTCTCTCTGATTGTGTTTGATTGTCTCTGTTTGTCTCCGACTATCTCTGCGATTGTCTCTTCAATTGTCTCCAATTGTCTGTGATTGTCTCTTCAAAGATCTCCGGTTATCGAAGACAGTCTCTGGTTGTCTGAAACTGTCTCTTCGGTTGTCTCTTCAATTTTCTCTTCAATTGTCTCCGGTTGTCTCCAATTTTCTCCGATTGTCTCTGATTTTCTCCGATTTTTTTCGTTTGCCTCCGATTGTCTCAGATTGTCTTACTCTGATTGTCTTTTGTTGTCTCCGACTTTCTTCGATTGTTTCTTCAATTGTCTCTGACTTTCTCCCATTATCTCCAAATTTTCGATCATCCGACCAAAATCCAAACCTATAAGGAGATTATATTAATCATGCATTGTTTTGTAGGTCAAAATGAATAGACAGAGATAAATTCTCTCAAGGCAGTGCACTTCAAGGTACTTTTGTTAAGAGTTCGGAGAGTCAACCCAAGAATAAAACCCATCGTATGTTCTTCACTTTAACAATAAGCATAGCTACTGAATTTAAAAGATCCAAGCCCCCGTACAGACTATATTAAACGTTCATTATCTTGTAGGTCCAAACAAATAGGTGGCGAAGAATTCAAGTCCACCTCTATGGTATTTTAGTTAGAGTTCGGGCATTGAACAATTCTTGAGGTACCTGGCGGGGTACACTCTGTGACGTCAGCGCTGTACGCGGGCTGCAGGAACCTGGGAGCGTTGTCGTTACAGTCCAGGAAGGTCACGTTCACAGTGGCTGTGGAGGTCAGACCTCCTCTGTCTGCGGCCTGAGTCAGTTGGGAGGGAGTGGTGCAGGAGGTGGAGGAACAGAGGCAGGCATTGGAGAAGTAAGGATAAAATAAGAAATTTAAGGTTGAATTTTTAACAAATTGTTGGTAATATATACACATAGGTGTGATGAGTAAAGAATGTGAGAGAACAGATAGAAAAGTGAGAGATAGAGAGAGAA
The DNA here is from genome assembly GCA_033675545.1 of Elysia crispata. Lineage (NCBI taxonomy): Eukaryota > Metazoa > Mollusca > Gastropoda > Plakobranchidae > Elysia > Elysia crispata. The sequence continues at coordinate 138,569 of JAWDGP010000620.1, read as the reverse complement.
GAGAGAGACATCAGATATAGGTAAAGTGAGAGAAGAGAGGAAGGTATGATACGCAGAACCAAACACTTGCATACAACGTGATGGACTTAGGCAAAGGGAGACAGATACATCAACGATATAGAGGCAAATAAATTATATTCTTTTCGAGAGGTTGTAAAAAAAAAGAACGACACTGGGAGGGAGAGAGAGAGAGAGAGAGAGAGAGAGAGAGAGAGAGAGAGAGAGAGAGAGACAGACAGACAGACAGACAGACAGACAGACAGACAGACAAACAGACAGACAGACAGGCAGACAGAAAGATAGACAGACAGACAGAGAGACAGACAGCCATAAACAGTTATTGATAAACAGAAACTTGAACCAACACGCAGTCAGACAAATAGGCAGACAGACAGACAAGACAAACAATTATACACAAGCACGACCATCAGAGATAGTGCAGTTAGTTTTCACCAAATTAAAAAATGCTTTTTTACACAATTTACTCATTTTCGTTGTTGCTTTTTTAAAAAGGGTTCCCACATACTTCCGCCATTTTTTTTAAAATATGTCTATGAAAATGTTTGAACCAATAATTGTTATTAGTATCATAATAATAGTAATAATGTTAATAATAATAATAATAATAAAAATAATAATAATAATAATAATAATAATAATAATATTAATAATAATAATAATAATAATAATAATAATAATAATAATAATAATAATAATAATAATAATAATAATAATAATAATAATAATAATAATAATAATTGGTTCAAACATTTTCATATAATCATAATAATAGTAATAATATTAATAATAATAATAATAATAATAATAATAATAATAATAATAATAATAATAATAATAATAATAATAATAATAATAATAATAATAATAATAATAATAATAATAATAATAATAATAATAATAATAATAATAATAATAATAATAATAATAATAATAATAATAATAATAATAATAATAATAATTGGTTCAAACATTTTCATAGGCATGATTATTTTAATCTGTATTCTCCTTATGTTTATAACCATAGCAATAAGCAAAGGCAATCGAAAGAGTATATAATTATAATTATCAAGATGATGATGATCATCATCAATATCACCTGCATTACCATCATCACTATCATCACCTTTGCACTCATCCCTCACCATCGCTATCGTCCTCACCACCAGAAAGTATAATCTTGAGAAACCGTAGAGCCCCTGAGCTCCCTCGTGTATCTCCCTGTACTGACCTGCACAATGTACACGTAACTGACGGGGTGAGCACTGGTTTTGTTATAATCTGGGTCCACGTCATAGTCCAGGGTGGTGCCGAGCCAGCCAGTCGTTGGGTCGATGGAGTAGTAACCGTCCACATTAGTGCTGACCAATGTCCAGGTGTGGCTGTCCGTCAGGTCGGGATCAGACACCGTCAGGCCCGGATCGAAATCGCCCTGATGGTCATCAAAGTAGAGAGAAGGTGAGAAATACTTGGAAGTTTCAAAAAAAAAAGGAGATATAGAGACAGAAGACCAGAGAGCGTTGACGAAACAGTTTTACAGGGATAATTGTGGTTTTCATTAGTTGCATTCTAACGTGTCTCTAGATTTTGTTCATTAGCGTTTTGAATCCAGCTAGAAATCAACACTTGGTTACAACAAAAAGTCATAAAATGCAGTATGAAAATTCCTGTCCGTTTACCTCCCATTTCGGTAAGTACTGAGAAAAAATTCGATTTTGAAATAATTTAAATTATCAATGATCTAACAGCATGTGAAGGTTGGTCTTTGTTGAAGAATAATATAATCACACACAAAATGAATCATTTTTCACATTTTTCAATGAAGTGTAGGATTTTAAATCGAATTTATAGATTGAGAACAAATTCTATATATTTCAACACATCGGGTGATGACTATAAAACAGCAGAATTATTTATTAGTTTATAAACACTTAAGTACTCTTAATAAACCTCAACAGACTTTTCAAGAAACAAATCTTTAAAGAATTTTTAGACAAAACTTTAGAATGTAAACGATCTTGAGCAAAGTTTGATTATATAAATATTACAGACCTAGTATGATTCCCTTATTCATCACTCTTGGCTTTATATAATTAATTTTGATTTGAATCAGTTCACCCTTTTCAAGTTTCCATTTTAAACGCGGCCAAACATTTTTCCTCACATACACCACTTATAATTATTATTATCGGCTAGAAGGTTTGCCCAGCTCTTCTTAAGTTCAACCAATGGAGATGCTTGACTCACCATGCCCTCGCAAACTTTGACATTCGTGATGGTCTGATTTGGGAAGATAGTGGGGGCCTCGTTTACATCTGTCACCTAGTGAATTCAAAATGTAGATAATCATAGTGGGTTTATTATCCCTTCGGATGTCTTCGACTTACAGGTAATAGTAGACATAAAATCACGATGGCGAGGAATTAGATGTCCTCGACTAACAGGTAGACTTATAGACCTCGATGGCGGTGATTCTAAGGACTTTTATGACTTTTTTGATTTGTTAATAATATATTCTTTTATGCAGCAAATTAAAACTTTTTTTTTTGTTTTTTGTTTTTATTTTGTAGTAGATTCTGACCTCTAGTCTGAGACTGTGCTCTGTAGACTCGCAGTAAAGATCGGCAGCTTTGATGACCAGGTCAGTAATTCTCACAGAGATATCCTCATAGTCCAGGGCTGCAGCCACGGCTATCTGGTCACCTGGATTAGAGGAGACAAACATGAGTTGATTGCCAGCTTGTTGCTATCAATGCTTAACCTGTGGGTCACTTTCTCGGTTACATTTCAATAAACGGGATCGGCCTCAATTGAGGAGCAACTGTTTTCCGATTTAACAGCTTCAGTATTTCCAAAACATGACCAATTATGCTTTGCTACGTCCATCCTGAAACAGAGGACTAAGTTAATGAAAACTGAGAATCTCTTTGACTATTCACTGAAGAAAACAAAGTTAAATTTATTGCTAAAAAATATTCAAAAATCCAAAAACACAAGCACTATTCTCAAAATTTTTTACAATTCTTAATAAAATATTATTATTTTGAATCCGTTTGGTAAATATTCGTTCTAACCTTACAAACACAATTGTTTTCTGACATAACGCAATCTGAAATATTGACGAAGTAATAATTTTTGTAGAAAATTTGACACGAGGTAAGCAGACCCAAAAATAATGGACACCTACCAGTGACTGAATACTGGGCAAAACCTGCTGTGTCTGTTGACGTCACAGAGTACGTCATCGCGTCCCCATCGCCGTCCACAAAGCGCATGACGTAGATAGTTCCTGTGGCGTCTTCTGGGATGTGGACTTCTCGGTCCAGGTTGACAGCAATCGGGGCCACCCGGCTGTCTGGTCAAACATGGCCGGAGGGATGGAAAACGTCATATTGTTTTTTTCAACAGGTGAATTCACTTTTGTTTTTCGTTGGCATTTGTATGTGTATGATCTTTTTAAACAAATTCCCAAATCTTTAAATGATCTTTGTGCTATATAGCGCATTAGCAAACACTGCCAGATTCATCTTGGAAATTCAATCGGTTGCCGTTTATCACACGGTTTTATCCAACCATTATTTATGGAACGCCCATTTTCAGATGGCAAGACGCTAAGGGTGTAAATCCATTAACATTAGAATTATTTTGGGATTTTTTTAAAGAAAGTTAACAACTCTTTGTAGTTTTCCAAAAACAGTGCAGGTATAAATGTCACCATGATAAAGCTCTCTCTCTCTTTCTTTAGAGGAGATCAGAGACGAATTCTGCCTCAAATCCATTCTACTGAATTCTGACTGTCTGAGAATTTATTGATAGAGACGAGCAACAAAACTGCCTAATATCCGCGTGCTGTGGACCTGAAACATCAACCAATCAAGAAGATGGACACTTACTGTCCAGCAGGACTGTGATGACCAGTGGTGCTGGTGTGCTGGTCCCGTCCGTGATGGTCACCTCCAGAGTGACAGAGCTGAGACACAGGTAGATCAGGTCGTAGAGCGCCGAGATCTCCCCGCTGACTGCAGCAACAGGTGCAGGTAAAGGTATCAGTTGCACATTGGGATGGGGGGGGGGGGGGATATTAAGTCTTATTTTGCTTTTCTATATACATTCTACAGCTAGCAGGCACACATGATCAATTTCGTTCATCAAGAGTGTTGCTAAACATACTTGCCAAGGGAATAAACTATGATTAGCTTAGACTTTAGCAGTATGATATATACTATGGCGGAGAGGATAAGGATGGCGCAGGGAGATAAGACTCGGGGAGAGACAAAAACAAACTTGACAGGAAATTCTAGTCTACACGACTATTAGATCAGCTTCTCCGCTTACAATTCATATTAGTTTATTTCCAGAATTGATTTTTAACGAACTTATAATAGAGTTAATTTCAAGCTAAGTGTACGTTTTTTTTTTTGTTTTTGTTTTTGTTGTTTTTTTTTATTATTTCGAATGAAAGAACCAATATAGAAGACCCATGTCGATCATGGTCTCCTGTTACGTGACAGGTCTGACTGAATCGCCACATTGCGCACATGCTATACCTGCCAACTGACCAATCTTTATTAACCCTTTTCAGTAAGAACATTATCGTCTAATTAACTACATTAAATACTAAAAAATGCGGATTAAGACTGTAGCTTACAAGGGTTGATAGAGAAAGCGCCTGATGCCTCCACGGGTATGACAGACAGCGAATAAAAGACGTCATCACTTTCGGCGTCCGTTGCGTTCACGTCATAGAGCACGTCACCAGTATTGGAGACGTTAACGTCCACATTGATGCTAGCTGGAAAGAAGAAATGGATGGGTTAATTCTGTTTCTGATGTCTGCAAACATTGTATAGGTATTTGGATCTAAAACTTTGATTCAAATGAAATTTATGAAGGCTAACAAAATCGGCCTTGTGTCAAGACGTATAGGAAAAAAATTACTGCACGAAGCGACCTTTTTCCATCAAAAAGTTCGCAATGCATTATGAAAGGCGGGGATTTCATTAGGAGTAAGAATGGTAATGTGGCTACTTGGTCTCTCAAGCTCTTACTGATATACACATCCGGGTCAAACACAGGCGGGGCGCTGGGAGCGATGTTGACCTGTATGACCTCTGTGGCAGGAGCCTCAGTGGAGTCCTCACAGGCCACTGTGATGAGATAGTAGCTGGCGCTGGCGTAGCTCAGGGCGTCTACTCCGGCTCTATACTGCAGGCACTCCGCTGGGGAAGCAAAGCAAGCGGGAGGATCTCAACCTTTCACCAGGTAGTCAGTATTAAATAGATACTAGAACGGTGAACTTCGTCTTCAGGAAACAGCTCTTCATAACGAATTATAAAGTGAAGTTCGTAGTTTCAATACGTATCATCAAGAGGTCAGGCAGGGACGCATACATTTATCAAAACATTATTACATTTTTCTGCTACGATGTTGATAATAATTATCATTCTACAGGAAATCTACACTCCCCCCCCACACACACACACACCCAAAAAATTAATTCATCAGTTAATAAATAAATACATGAGTAAATAAGTTCTTTAAAAAGGTAATATACATAAAATTAAGCACACGTATTGTTAGTTTTAGATAAAGGGAATCAACTCAAATTTTGTCTAAAGGTAAATAACTCAAGTTTTTTCTTGGGGGGAAAAGACTCAAGATTTTGCGTTTCGAGACTCACCTGATCCGCATGTGAGGATCTGAAAACAGCTGCCACACGGGCTGGTTGGGGTCAAGCTGTCTATCCTTGTGGCCGTGAGGTCACCGTCAGGGTCAATACACTCTATGGTGGACAGCACCACATTGAAGTATGTATCTTCATGTAGCACCGCAGTCTTGTTAAACCCTACAATTATAGGCTGGTGCAAAAAAAATATGAGAGGTTAAGCATCATATCACTGGAAGTACTCATTTTAAGATTTTTAACAAAGCATCATGGTTGTAAGAAGATATTTGATGTCAATAAAGGAAATCGACTAATTCTCTACTTTCGCAATCTGTTTTTTAGATCTTTTTAAAGCTTATTAGAAAGCTGCAAATGTTCACATTAAGTGCACAAAAAATGCACTGCCTTGCGGGAATTCTTAGCCGCGCAGTTATTTAAACCTACATGATAATGAATGTTTTAAAAAGTCTGTAGACTTGGATGTTACTAAATTAGTGAACTATTCCTGTTAAAATAATGCTCTTCAGATCTTTACAACATGAAACTAAACAAAAATTTAGGGATTGAAGATGTAGTTTTCAAAGTCCTAAAATTTACAATGTCAAAATTTATTGATCAAACCTTTTCTTTATCGCGACCACATCTTGCATGCCTGTTGTTTGATAGAGATATTAAACTAAAAGGATATAAATATACTTTTAATGATTGTACTATAATGGCCTATACAAAGCAAAGTGACATTATACTAGTTTCTCCTGCAGCCTAAATCTGCCAAGTCATCGTCAGACAGAGTTAATTTTCTATGGTTATTTGATAATGTTTTGCCGATTATGTGGTTCAAACACGCCTTGAAAGATCCGAGTGGATAATGTGGCGAGCATTTTGTTTAATGGCATCTCGCTTTCCCTCCTCATAGATAACATGTAAGACATCACCTCGCCTATCTGGTAGACTAAAAAATCTCGATGGCCATGGTTTTAAAAGTTGTGAGTTGCTTGCTTTGTAAATGATGTACATTTTTTATGCGGCAATTTAAAATAATATATGTGATTTAGAAGATACAGCAAAGGTATGTGGTCATGATTCGGTTCGTGCTATATATCTGCTCTATCGGCCAGAAATATCTCTAGTTTGAAAATTTCTAAAGAAGGCGTTATATATTTTTTTTGAGATGGAAAAAGAAAAAGAAAACACGACAATAAGACATGTGAAAGATCATGGTTGTAACTGAAATGAGTGAAGTTTATATTTGCTTTTTGTGGCTATTTTTTTGTGTGGCGGGGAGAGAGAGAGAGAGAGAGAGAGAGAGAGAGAGAGAGAGAGAGAGAGAGAGAGAGAGAGAGAGTATGTAAAAAAGAAATTTAATTAATATAGCCGCAACGTGCACGATTTTTACGAGTCAATAATTCTCATAAACCCGTCAGAGTATTTTATCATATGTCTTTTGTTTACATGTCTGATGATAGGTTCATGAACGATTATTCGCAAAAACTTTTCTCTATAAAAGTCCTTTAATACTTTTATCTTCGCTAATCAAAATCAAATTATCAATATTCTGAATTAAATTGGTAAATGTGACCCTAAATATTTGTACATAAAAAAAGTTAACAGAAATCCCATGCCCATTTAGAGTTTATTTCAGCAACTATCTTCAGCAGAGATTTAGAAAATGAGTCTATCTACCACGGGATATTAATTAATGTGGTAACAATAGAGTCGAAAAGAAGGCAATCAGTGCAGTTTTGAAGACTTTTCATTGCGTTAAAATTACATGAAAATGTTCCTATAGATGCAATATAGAAACTTGTTTTTATCGATGGACTCACCGTGTTCTCTACCAACACGTAGAAGGTTGAAGATAACACCCAAACAGTCATTGCTGTAACTTCCATAGTTTTGTTTATTGTAAAACTTCCAATCCCCCGGTGAGAAAGGCACAACACTTATGAGAACTTAAACATAAGAATTTTTATCAGTTTCTGTCATTATAGCAATTATGAGAACTTAAGATGAAACTTTCACCAGTTTCTGTCATCACAATTGTCCTTCTGATTTTAACTTTTGAAAGAACTTTCACAAAGACTTATTATTAAGTTTAATCTTCTTTACAATCACACAAATTAATGATTCTTTTGGCTGTTCTTTAAGACTTTACAGAACATTTGTATTTTAATTTCAGGCTAATTTGGCACTTCTTGATTAAAAGGTTTGGTCTGTATATGGTGAAACGGTTATTGATTTTACACGAGAAATAAAACACTTCAGGAAAAACACTTCCATACAAAACACCAAAGACGATGTAAAGAACTGCAACGCGACACCTTTCTCCCTGCCCGTCTTTGCTGTTTGTAAGAACAGTCTGGTGGCTGTCCGAGCCGCGTCACTGGTCACCGCAATAGCACGGACTCACAACACTAGAGCAAGTGTGATAGAGTTTAAAATAAAAGAAATGATAACAGTAATAGTGTAAGATATCGCGGTGGTAGCAGTGGCAGTAGCATTATTACCTAGGTACAACAACAGTTGTTTTTGTTGTTGTTATTGTACTGGTAGTAGTAGTAGTAGTAGTAGTAGTAGTAGTAGTAGTAGTAGTAGTAGTAGTAGTAGTAGTAGTAGTAGTAGTAGCAGCAGCAGCAGCAGCAGCAGCAGCAGCAGCAGCAGCAGTAGCAGCAGCCACGGAAAAAGTGGCAAAAGCAGCCGCTGTAAAAAAAAGTAGCAGCAGCATTAGTTGTAATCGTAGTAGAAGGAGTATTAGTGATTGTAGTGATAGTAGTAGTAGTAGTAGTAGTAGTAGTAATAGTAGTAATAGTAGTAGTGGTGGTGGTGGTGGTATTAGTTGTTGTTGTTGTAGTAAAAGTATAATTCTATAGTAAATATTAGAAGTGCTAGACGTGACAGTTGAAGCCACTTTTAAGAACCCGTGCCGCACTATTTACTTTTTGTTTTTTTTACGCAACTTATGCTTTATGGATAAAAAATGTTGTTTTCATTTGTTGTTGTTTTCTTTATTTCTAGTGTCTTGAATTTCTCTACCACGAGATCAGGGTTCAAATTACCTATCTTAATACTTTACTATCTCTGGTTTTCTTCTTGACCCTCAGTTACCATGCTTTGATCCCAATAGTCACCCATAATGCATTGTCCTCATTTCACAATAGAGCTGATCCGGCTAACGCGTCATTTCTTTATAAAGAAGTAAAGGGTCGTCCAGTTGAATCTTTTGTTTGGTGTTAGCCCTTGTGGTGTCTTTCCACTGTTTTCCGAGGCAAACCGTTTAAGAGTGATTGGTGAGACCAAAAGAACGAAAGGCATTGAAACACATTCGGCCTGGAATTGCTTTGTTTAGCTGCCGAGTCTCGGTTTCTCTGTGCAATCGGACGAGCTTTTGATAGGACGAGGAAGAAACGATTGCCTACGTCTTTGTTCCATGTTGGGAGAAAAACAAAAATGAATGAGAGGTACGAGAAAAGAAAAGAGAGAGAAGGGGAGACAGGCAGACAGGCAGACAGGCAGATAGAAACAAAGACAGAAAAAAAGATGAAGAACAGGAAGAGATAAAGCAGGAATTAAAAGAGACTGACAAATAGACAGATAAACAGGTAGAAAGACAGAGACAGAAAAAATAAACGAAAACAATTAGATAAAGATATACAAATTGGGGAAGAGAAAGTAAATAGGACACAAGCACACAGAAATTAGAGGCAACGATAATGAAAACAAAGGGAGAGAGAGAGAGAGAGAGAGAGAGAGAGAGAGAGAGAGAGAGAGAGAGAGAGAGATAAAGAGAGAGAGAGAGAGTAAATTAGTGAAAGAGGGTCATTTTTTTTAATGATTATTATAAAAAGAGAAAATAAGACAGTGATGTATAGAGATACGAATGTGTGAGAGAAACAGAAACATCAACGGTTATGCCTGTTCGGTGTAGCAAAAGAAAGGAAAAGAGTTTTGAAAAAAAAATCGAAATAGAGAGAAAGAAGGAAGAAGACAGGTTGGAAATGAGGTGTATAATAGGAAACTGGTTAGTTTATTATTTATGTATTTTATATTTGTATGCAGTAAAGAAATGCATACTTTTCCGTCATATGAAACGCTATCAGATTGACTTTTAAAATTTTTGTGAAGGCTATTTATCGCAAATAGAATATAATATCTCCAGCTCCATATTACAATGCACAATATACAGATTAAAACACAATAAAAGAACAAAATTTCAAACCAGAGTTTAAGCGTTATTTATTGTGTTCAGATGTTTCGATGTCTCGTTGTTAAAAAACACCCAATGCTTTTTTATAATGCACGTTGTATTCTCTCTTTTGAAAACCTCTTTGAATTATACATCCAAGTGGTTCATTCATAGCAAACTAATGTTATCTTGAATGCCATGTACTCCAGTTGTATAAATATATAAACATTGAATTCATTATTTCTCCTGAATCTGTATATATCAGGTAATTTAAAAATACTACATTCATTTTTATAAGTAAAAAAAATATTAGATTTTTATCATTGGCTCCATAACTTGCTTCTCAAACTTAATTAATCTTTGTAAGAGACTACAAGAAAAGCAAACTTCTATAAGAAGAAGAGAAAAAAATCACACTGTGCCGTATAAAAACGATAGGACCTCTTTACTTTAAATTTACGTCCTTCATGGCAAAATGGGAGAAGTGATTTTCTTGAATACAAAAAAAAAAAAAAGATAAATATAAAACAATTTGGCTGAATAATATATCAGCTTCTTTGCAGGAAAAAAAATAGAATGGCTATATGTCCTATATCATTTTGGCTGAATAATATATCAGCTTCCTCAGCGAGGAATGCAGATTGATAAAGAAATGTCAATCAACTGATGACAGTTACAGTAACAAGCATCAGAAGTTTTGATTTATGGATGGTCAGTGTTGCCGAAGCTAAAGCAAAAGGCAAATTGTGAAGGCTGAAAACAAAAGAAACGGAGAGAGAGAGAGAGAGAGAGAGAGAGAGAGAGAGAGAGAGAGAGAGAGAGAGAGAGAGAGAGAGAGAGAGAGAGAGAGAGATAGGGACAGAGAAAGACAGAGAGAGGCAGAGAGAGAGAGAGAGAGAGAACGCGCGAAGGAGAGGGATAGTGAGAGAGGGAGAAAACGTGAACGCTTAAAAATAAATGTATCTAAGCCTACATTCTAATCTTCAAGGCGTCTTTAAGAGGTTTAACTCAATATGTGTTAGTTCATAGAAGCCAATAACGTGCATGAATATTTGATTTTACACTGAGTAAGGACAACAACAATCTAGTAATCTGCCATGGAATCCGATGCATTGCTCAATGATCTAGACCTAGGCACAGCTCACTGTCCTGGGTGGCCGTTTGCTTATCAAGACCGCTGTGACCTTTTGACCTTCCAGCGTCATGTTGTTCAGAGCGTCCACAGCCGACTCTGCCTCTGGGCATTCCCGAAACTTGACGTAGGCCGTGCCCTGTGGGTGTGGTACATGAAACAAAAGGAATAGTTAAATAATTACGTAAAATCCATAATTTGTTTACAGATTTTTGTTGAACATTCATTGTCATAGAGGTTTTAAAATCAGTAACTGCGCTGCTAGGAATTCCCACAAGGCAGCGCACTTTTATGTTGTTAAGGCAAATATCCACGGCTTTCTAAGAGGAGTTTTAAAGGATCTATACAAAGTGGGAAAGAAGAGATTTAATTTCTACTCATTAATCGTGTTTAAACTCTCACCTCAAAAACCAATTGCTTTGCTTAAGAGACACATCCTTAGAAGTCATATGGAACACCCCAGGGGCCTTTTGCCCTGCTTCGATAGCTAATTTAACGGGCTTAATTCTTTCAAATGATTTTTACTAACAATGTTCTTTATAATTTATTTTATTCAACAACGAGTCAAAAAAGGAGACCCACAGACCACAGGGCAAAAAGTTGCTGCGAAGAGGACCTAAGAAAATCAAAGAAAAAACTACTCGGACTCTCTAAGAAGCTGGTGGTCTGATGCTAAAGGAAGACCGTTGGCCTTACCTCAGACTGGCCTCTGGTCCGATGCTAAAGGAAGGAAGAGGGTTGACTTGACCGCTAACTGGCCTGTGGTCCGATTCTAAAGGAAGAGGGTTGGCCTTACCTCGAACTGGCCTGAGGTCCTGTGCTAAATGAAGAGGTTTGACTTTACCGCAAACTGTCCTACTTTCCGATGCTAAAGGAAGAGGTTTGACTTTACCGCAAACTGTCCTACTTTCCGATGCTAAAGGAAGAGGTTTGACTTTACCGCAAACTGTCCTACTTTCCGATGCTAAAGGAAGAGGTTTGACTTCACCGCAAACTGTCCTACTTTCCGATGCTAAAAGAAGAGGTTTGACTTCACCACAAACTGTCCTACTTTCCGATGCTAAAGGAAGAGGTTTGACTTTACCGCAAACCGTCCTACTTTCCGATGCTAAAAGAAGAGGTTTGACTTCACCACAAACTGTCCTACTTTCCGATGCTAAAGGAAGAGGTTTGACTTTACCGCAAACTGTCCTACTTTCCGATGCTAAAGGAAGAGGTTTGACTTTACCGCAAACTGTCCTACTTTCCGATGCTAAAGGAAGAGGTTTGACTTTACCGCAAACTGTCCTACTTTCCGATGCTAAAGGAAGAGGTTTGACTTTACCGCAAACTGTCCTACTTTCCGATGCTAAAGGAAGAGGTTTGACTTTACCGCAAACTGTCCTACTTTCCGATGCTAAAGGAAGAGGTTTGACTTTACCGCAAACTGTCCTACTTTCCGATGCTAAAGGAAGAGGTTTGACTTTACCGCAAACTGTCCTACTTTCCGATGCTAAAGGAAGGAGGAAGGTAGGAGTAATATTTAACGTTCCTGTGGTCCATTGCTAAATGTAGAGGGTTTGCCTTACTTAGGACGTTCCTGTGGTCCATTGCTAAATGTAGAGGGTTTGCCTTACCTGGAACGTTCCTTTGGTCCATTGCTAAATGTAGAGGGTTTGCCTTACCTGGAACGTTCCTGTGGTCCATTGCTAAATGTAGAGGGTTTGCCTTACCTGGAACGTTCCTTTGGTCTATTGCTAAATGTAGAGGATTTGCCTTACCTGGAACGTTCCTGTGGTCCATTGCTAAATGTAGAGGGTTTGCCTTACCTGAAACGTTCCTGTGGTCCATTGCTAAATGTAGAGGGTTTGCCTTACCTGGAACATTCCTGTGGTCCATTGCTAAATGTAGAGGGTTTGCCTTACCTGGAACGTTCCTTTGGTCCATTGCTAAATGTAGAGGGTTTGGCTTTCCTGGAACGTTCCTGTGGTCCATTGCTAAATGTAGAGGGTTTGCCTTACGTGGAACCTTCCTGTGGTCCATTGCTAAATGTATGGGAGTTTGCCTTATCTGGAACGTCCCTGTGGTGCAATGCTAAATGTATGGGAGTTTCCCTTACCTGGAACTTCCCTGTTTTGCAATGCTAAAGGTATGGGGGTTTGCCTTACCTGGAACTTCCCTGTGGTCCGATGTTTGATGAAGTAGATCTTGGACACAAATCCATGCTTGCTGAGAACATTGAGGAGGTCCATCTCCGCCAGCTGTGGTGGGAGGTTGGTGATACACACCGTGCGGTCCGCTGCCCAGGAGAGAAACTGTTGGTTATTTACAGTGGTCACGGTACCCGTAGTGTCGATTCGTTGACAGTTACAGCTGGTGTGGTTATGTCAGTACGTTCTGATGGTCGGAATAGGTGTGGTGGTAGTGCTTTTGGTTGTGAAGGTTTAAACGGTGATGCGGAAGAGATACTAATCTTCATATTTGTTTGAGCACTTAAGGGGTTATTGAAATGCAAGGGTTAATTGTGTCGCTCAATTTTGTAAACAATGTTAAAGTCAACTTCGCGTGTTTTGTGATTGATTTCTGCTCATGGTATGAGAGTGTCGTGAATGGGTTCTGGGAAAACGGCGATGCTCGGTGCCTTCAAAGAGGGCAGCAGAAGAACACCACAGTCCTTCAAGTCAACCCGTCCAGTTTTCCGGCCTCCATGCACCGTAGAAGAATTTACTTGAGTATGATTGCAACTTGTTGTCACATTATTCCCATTGTAAAGTTGATATAGCGACCATTCAAATATTTTTCATTGATTATTTAACCTTTAACAAGCTGGCTGAGCACGATTGTTTGTTGTGTGAATTTTACTAGCATAGTTGGATGGAGTGGCCTATGTCTTATATCTCTTAAGCCTCCCAGTCTTAACAATGATATTTCTGTTGATCGCAAAGCTTACCGAAAAAAGTGCTGCAGGTGGTAAATATGTTGGTAGGTGTAGCAATAAAGTCGCAGACACATATTATGCTAATGATGGTAATTAAGGTGTTGTAGGTGTCAGTACAAGTGGTAGTACTAGTGGGGATAGTGGTAGTGACGGACGCTGGTTTCGCTGATGTTGGTTTTCACCTTGAACACTGTTTCGATAAAGAAGAACATGGTGGCTTTGTTCATGGAGACAAAGTTGATTATGATGATAATTGATAATGGCAACTCTGTTTTTGAGAATGATGAAGGTAATATAATGATATTAATAATACAGTGGTTGTTGCGGTGGTGTTGATGTTTAATGAAAAAATAATGACCCGATCTGTTATAATGTAGATAAAATTTATGTCTGCGTTTGTTTGTGTATGTGTGTGTGTTTTTTTTTTTATTTTTTTTTTGCATCCAAGTTATGGATTTTTTGGGCAACTGTAATGATTTTATATGATGTTGGAGAGATATTTCTAAAATTAATGATTTTTTTAAATTACAAAAGTTAAGAATGCTGTTATAAAGACGCTCTCCTGGTGTAAAAAAAAAATTCCACCATTGTATGCCTAAGATTGATAATGGTGGTAGATGTAGTTAAGATATTATTAAAATAAATCGAGCGGCAAATATTGCACAAAAAAAACAGTTGCAATAATTGGGATGATGGTGATGATATATTCATATGAGATCTGCTCATTTTTATTCAAGAACGTAAATTAGGTGTTTTTAAAATCAACTCTGACAACATGAATAAAATGAGATACTCTGCCCATACAGCTGGTTTTCTCGTTCAATTTCTCTAAAATATTTTTAAGGGCCTAAGCATAAAACAAATATTGGTTATTGAGTACTACAAAGGAAAAAAAAATGAAAAAAAAAAACATTAATAATTTCATTACGTTTCAGACCTTTTTTTGTTATTCTGAAAGCAATAAGTATTAATTATTCCGCTTGGTTAATCTCCTAACAATTGTATGTCAATTTGTTTCTCTTTGATTCAGTACTTTCAATTGGCTTGGCGAGTTGGTTCTTGGGTGAAACCTACCAGCTTTGGCCCTGAAGCGGGTCCCGTGAGAAGCAGTCCTCTTTATAGCCAGCAGCTTCCGTGGCTCACCAGCGCTCTGCTCTACTTTAGTCACAGGTTCCTGGAAAGAGACGGAGAAAGAGAGGAAGAGAGAGACATAAATAGAGATAATCAATTCGGTGGGCATACGAGGGACAAATGAAATAGAACTAACTGACATTTCGAAAGATTGGAATGGGGATGAGGCTTATTTTTTAAACCAGTTGGCTGACATTTATTTTTAACCTGAAAGGTTCCATTGTGGTTTGTTAACGTTTAAGGTTTAGGTGAGACCTGCTCATATTCAATCAAATATGTGTACACAGCACACACCTTCTGAGCTCCCGTAGATCTGTTTGTGCACACAGCACGGTCTGTTGCGGCTGGCTGCGTGCACACAGCACGGTCTGTTGCGGCTGGCTGCGTGCACACAGCACGGTCTGGTGCGGCTGGCTGCGTGCACACGGCACGGTCCGGTGCGGCTGGCTGCGTGCACACGGCACGGTCTGGTGCGGCTGGCTGTGTGCACACGGCATGGTCTGGTGCGTGAGGCTGTGTGCACACGGCACGGTCTGTTGCGGCTGGCTTCGTGCACACGGCATGGTCAAGTGGCTGTGGCTGCATGCACAAATCAGCACGTTTTGGAAGGTTCTTCTGCACCGACCCATTCCTTGAAGCCCCAAATGGGCTCGCACCAGATGGGGAGAAAGTGGGCCAGATGTTGCTGTTGCAGGCAGGTGTCCAATTTTGAACAGGGGACAAAGGTACGCATCTATTTCCTGCAAATGGAACTGTCGGGCAGCTGTTGGGGAGATTAGGCTTGGGGCAAGAGGGAATCCTCTCAGGTATGAAGCTATTTGCTTCATGGGGATTATTGAGATGGTTGACTTGCAGTAGTTGAGGATAATTTTGCCCGTCTACTTGAGGGTGTTGAAGATGCTGCGGCTCCTGATCTTGATGTGGAAGCCAATACGTAGTGTGTGAGCCAAGCTGCTGCTCTGGGCATACGTTTTCTTCAAAAACATTTTGATATAATAAATATGGCCCTTGTTGCTGTAGTTTCTGTTCTGTTTTAGACTGTTGTTGTTGTTGTTGTTGTTGCTGTTGATAATGTTGATTTTGTTGTCCGGGCCACTGAGTCGGCTGTAACACCTGGTCTTGGTGCAGTGGCGATAAGATGTTGTGTCCCGCAAACTCATGCTGGTATTGCCCAGACTGTTCGAAAAGCTCAGTTTGTGGGTGGCATGGGTAGTAGTGACCAATCTGGAGACGCCCGTGAGGTGTTTGAGAGTCTCCTTCACAAAGCCCGTCCCAGAGAAAGTTATTACAGATCACTGCGGGCTCGTTTGAGCATACATTGACAACGTTTTCGAACGTTTGATCGTCTCTGTTTTGCACGGGGAGAGAGAAAAGAACTCTGGGGAGATTTGCCTTCTGTTGTTGTTGTTTTAAAAGTATTGGCTCGGTTTGAGGGCTTTGTAAAAGTTGTGGACATTCTATGCCATGTTGCAATAGTTGTACTTTTGTTTGAATATTCTCTACATTCTTAGGTTGTACATTTTGCATTGCCGCCAGGCGAAATTCAGTTGCCGATGATGGCCGAGCGTAGAGTTGTGAAAAAGTGAGATGTGTCTTCTGTGGGGACACCTGCTTGACAATAGGGTTGTCCAAAAGGTGGCCTTCGGAAAGCAAGAGATTCTGCTGTGCTTGTTTGATGGGAGTTTTTTCTGAAGCATCTTTGGCTTTATGAACTGGCCTAAATGCTGATTTGTGCTGTCGCAGCAAAAGGTGGCCTACTGATTGACGGTCAGTACACTCAGTGTTTTGAGTCCCCTCCGTGATAGCGATCAATGGCTCAACTCCGAACTCTGGCAGATATGTCTCATGAGAAGTTTCATTGGTCACTTGCTGCGTGATCTCGGGGTTACGCTTGGGTAGATCGCTTGGGTTATCAATATCGTAGGTTTGGGTAGTGATCTCTTTGTAAATTTTCCCTTTACTTTGTTCTCGTGTAAGAACGGCGTCAGCGTCGTTGACCTCAGTACAAGTAGGCGGAGCTGTGGATGGTTCAGTTGAGACAAGCAGCTCTTTCAGCGCCAACTTTTCCTCACAGTTCTGATCCTTTGATTCTTGCTGCTGACATGTATCGCTCGAAGTGGTGTCAAAACTAGCCAGTGCAGATACTTTGAGCAGGTGCACGTTCAACCTCTCTATCATCATATGGAGCATCGCTCTCTGAGCCTGCTCGAAGCTCTTTCTCAGCTTTCTCTCGATCATTTCGGAGTACTGGTAATTCTGTTGGTGGTATCCAGAACCTGGGGAAGAAGAGAGTTGGCGCTGTAGGCTGACTTCCCCCATATGAGAATCTTTTGTATCTTCTTGAACATGGCCGTCTTTCTCTTTGTGATGGTCACCAGTTTGCACCTCTTCCCTGCACCTAGGAATGTCGGGTTTTCCATGGTGCGACATTGGTGCAGAACTGGAGGCCAAGTCTTCCCAAGGGCCGGTAGACGAACACGATGAGGTTGTCACGTCTTTGGTAAGAGGGAAGTACTCACCACACGTAGCAGCACGACCTGGGTCATCTTTATTTCTATCTAAGCGCTTTAACTCTTTTCCTTGGGGCTGTTGGTTCTTTCCTGGAGCTGGTGCTTCTTCGGGGTCAGTTTTCAGGTCTTTGCCGTGAATATCAGCAGAATTCTTAGCAGGTTGGCAGACAGATTTCTTTCCTGTTGATTTTTTAGCGCCTACCTTCTCGGTTTGATTTCTCCTTGTTCTTTTTTTCTTTCCAGTAAAAAGCGGCGCCTCATTGTCTCCCTGGCAACATTTAGTCTTAGAAGACCCAGATTCACCATGGAATGATATACGCTGCCCGTCGCTAATCTCTTCTGGACGATACTCCGTCCTCATCTGATCTCTGGGCATTTCTTTATCTTCTTTGTCGGCACTTGATCTACCGTTTTCTTGACCACTCTCTTTCCATGTTGAGTTTTTTCCCGTTTCTCTCTCTATGACATCCAATCTTAAAAGTTTCTGGATTTCAAGAAGACATTGAGTTAAAATTCCCTTTTCTGCTGAAATCTGTTGGGCTAACAAGCGCTCCATGTTACTGATCCGATCTAATATATGGCAGACAGCGACATCTTTGAACTCACTTCCCGTTTCAAGCGCAGGAGACGGAGACACAGCTTGGGGCATGGGACATTGGGGATGTATATCCGGGCTAGATGGGTTTCTGCTTTCTTCGCAAGTGACAGAAGCTTTTGGAAACTCATAACCATCTGCAATCTTGACATCAGGCCTTCTCAAATTGTTGAAGTACTTTATTGAGATATCTGGAGAAATTTCATTCCCAGCATTCATCTTGGCGCATGTGCAAATCAGCTGCTTTAGGCCGAATAATTCCTGAGGGTTTTCTGTTTGTGTAGGTGACATATTACCATGAGGAGGGAGTATATTTTCGGGTTTGCCGCTGGGGCTGACTTGTGGTGTAAGGTACAATAGGTGGGGCATGCCAAATCCTTGATGGTAGTGTGCAGTATCATGTGAGGGAAACTCGAGGTCTCCTTGATTGATTGGGCTGCCTCCATGCCAGTGTCGGGCTGGGAATACTAGAACCTGCTGGTCAGGCGACATCCTTAAGCTGTTGGGAGACTGGAAGGCACAGGCTTTGCTCTCAGCCACTTGTTTCTCTGAGGACGCTCTTTGCGGTGATGCGCTGGTCTCGCTTGTTGGAGGCGGCGGTGAAGGCGGTGCAGACATTCCTTGTCCTCGCTTCAGCCAGTACAGCGGCTTCATCTCCGAGAGATCAAACAGCTCCGACAGCTTCTCCGCTGCAGCTGCCACCACATTGCGATCTGTGCCTGCGCCGCCTGGCCGAGGTTCCTTGGGTTTGAGAGGCGACGACGACTTCAGACAGCCAGGCGAGTTTAGCACATCACCTTCAACAAACTCTCCGTCATTATCACGACCACCAACAATATCTTCACCATCTGCCACAGCATCGCCCACAGGAGCGGCAACTCCAGCAGCCCTAGTTGGGGAGTGAAAGCCTGCGATGTGGACTGCTCTAGCCGTGTCAGGCAGCACCTCGTTGGGAAACTTCTTCCTCTCGTTAGAGAGAATGATGCGCGGGTCACGGTAACCGTCGTAGCTCTGACTGTCCAGGCCGTATAGGAAGCGGTTCAGTTCTTTAGTGGGGGATGAGGGGAAACAGAAGACATAGAATGTTAAATCACACATACTTGTCAACGCAATTGTGAAAATTTAACAGACATTGTCAGAGATAACATACATAGTAAAGTGAGATGCTGTACTAATGTATGACCGTATTGTTTAAGCAACACGATTGCACGTCTGTGCGTTTCTTCACCTTGGGCTTTATGACATATTACAACGGAAGTTTAATTATAACTTTCATAATCTGCAAAGCGTTTTTCTTATGTATAATATTCTCAGATATGGCAATTACATGAATACCATCAAATTAAAATCAACAGTCTTGAAATTCTATTCATGCTGGTATTTCATTTCTGCAGGTCACATTTTTCAATAATGTCATCATGTGCGTTCAAAGTAAATAAAACTTTATATGTTGGAAAATGCTTAGACGCCAATCACAGTTATAAAATCAAATAAATCAGGACACGCTATTGTATTAAAACCTTCAAGAACAGTTAACTGTCCTTACTACTACTTTTGCTGTTGATGATCTTGTTTTTGTTTTGTTACTACTGTAATGGGTGTTGCTGTTTTTTGTTATTTTTCTTAGTGATGCTGTTATTCTATAGATCAATAGGAATTTAAAGTTAATCCACCTGTCACAGGGTCCGCCGAGCAGAAGACTTCCGGTAGCTCTGGCCGACACGGCCAGGGATAGAACTGTCCGACCTGTGTGTACAGCAAGAAAAGGTCAAGACAGAGTGACTCAGAGACTTAACTATTGTCTACAGTAAAATAATAAAAAAAATATGTGATCACAGAATAACTTAAGTGCGTCTGATAAATAACTGAAGGAAGATTATAGAAAACATAAAATATACATAGGATAATTCACAGTTTTTTCGTGTTTGGATATAAGTCATTTAGTAAACAAATAGTGAAGGAAAGAACAAATCGTAAAGAATCCAAAGTCAACTGGATATACTCAGGAGGGGAGGTTATAAAAAATTGATCGACTTGAAGTAAATCAATAATAGACAACAAAATAAATTCTTCAAAAAGAAAAATCTGGAATATGGCCAGAAATGTCGTGGAGCTTTTCAATTTATATTCATTTTTGTCTATGGCCACAGTTTTGTTTGCAGATACAACTAAACAGTGAACATCATGCATTTAGAATTTACTCCAAATTGAAAACAAAAGAAAACCCTTCTCTTATTATATACTCTGTTTCCTTGAGGGGGGGGGGCGATGATCATCTTTGCTTTTGTTTGAACCCTTTGCTAGGATGAGTAAACATGACTTCTCGACTAGCGATAGATTCAACATTGCTCTAGCGGTGGGAAAGTCCAATGACAATTTTGAGTAGTAAAGAAAAAGGAACTAACCACTGGTGGCCAATCTTGCACAACACCAGCTTCCGGTATCTTCTCTCTTTGAGCTTGCTCACTGCGCATGCCCACGTAGCTCTGGAACTTACGCTCCAGAGTGCTCAACCGTCGCAAGGTTTCCTTGTCAAGAGTGCTCTCAGAATCTGATAGATTCCCGAAACACAAGTAGAAAAACTGCCCTGAAGACAGACTGTGACTTGAACATTATAATTCTGAACTCATTGACAAATTTTTTTTTTTTTTAATTTTTATTTTTTTTATTTCTTTTTATGTATTAAAACACACAAAGACGCACAGATACATGTGTATAATATGTATGGATATGTATACATATATATATATATATATATATATATATATATATATATATTTA
This sequence comes from Elysia crispata, assembly GCA_033675545.1. Lineage (NCBI taxonomy): Eukaryota > Metazoa > Mollusca > Gastropoda > Plakobranchidae > Elysia > Elysia crispata. The sequence goes on along the minus strand of JAWDGP010000620.1, from coordinate 117,637 downwards.
TTTATTTATTTAACGTCAACTCTTAATTATCACTTAGATATCAGGTTAACACAATTCATTTTTTTTTTTAATTTTTACAAATTACTAAACGTTAGAGTGAAAAGATGGGTTCCAAAAGATCTGGATGTGGCACGGTGAAGCTACATATTATATAATTATAACAACTCATTAACCAAGTCCTGTGAGAGTGTAGTGAAGCGATTCTTCTCTCATCTATACTCACCGGCCGTAGCGGCAGAGACGCCCAGTTTGTGAGAGCTGGACCGTGACGAGTCCCCATTGACCTGGGGACTGGTCTCTGATTCTGCATGCGCAGTGCACAAGATGGATAGAAATAGTGCAAAATAAGTTAGGGCGCGAAAAAGAAAAGAAAAACTATTAGAGTGAGAAACATGTTTATACTAAGCCTAGCAGTTACATCACTATCACAAAGGTAGACACAGGGATAAATTGAATGAGACAAGAAAAAAGAGAACGGGCAAATATTTCAAGAACAGAGAGAAAGCGGGAGAGAGAGAGAGAGATAGAGAGAGAGAGAGAGAGAGAGAGAGAGAGAGAGAGAGACAGAGAGAGAGAGAGAGAGCGACAGAGAGAGTGAGAGAGATGTTAGAGAGAGAACAATAGGAATATACATTTAGGTCATTGGGGGTGGCATAAGTGAGAGTTAGACTGAAATAGAGGAGATGAGAAGGAGAGATAGAGAGATGGATAGATAGATAAATAGAAGCTAGAAGAATGAGTTTGATAGAAGTTTGATATTTTCGACAATATAGGCCTTTTACAGAGTCTCTGAATTTGCCCAAAGAGCCGAATCTAGAAATACAAATTTGATGCAGGTTCTTTTACCGTTAGGCCAGTGTCGATACTTCAAACTTATATATGATAATCAAAGAAATACGATGGAATAAAAATGGGCTCCAGATGGGTTAAAACGCCTTGTAATCCATATGACCTGCAATGCTAGAACGATGAACCTCACTCTGGATAATAGTAGGAAAAATCTTGGCTAATCCAGCATTTTTGAGTGTCATACACAATCTCTGAACAGACCAAAGAGGTCCGGGGCTAGTAGGATGAATTTGATAGAATCTCTGAACTAACCAAAGAGGTCCGAGGCTAGCAGGATGAGTTTGATACAGGCAGAGTAAGCTGTCTCTAGTCTCAGTATCATACACAATCTCTGAACTGACCAAAGAGGTCCGAGGCTAGTAGGATGAGCTTGATACAATCTCTGAACTGACCAAAGAGATCCGAGGCTAGCAGGATGAGTTTGATACAGGCAGAGTAAGCGGTCTCTAGTCTCAGTATCATACACAATCTCTGAACTGACCAAAGAGGTCCGAGGCTAGCATGATGAGTTTGATACAGGTAGAGTAAGCGGTCTCTAGTCTCAGTATCATACACAATCTCTGAACTCACCAAAGAGGTCCGAGGCTAACATGATGAGTTTGATGTAATCTCTGAACTCACCAAAGAGGTCCGAGGCTAACATGATGAGTTTGATGTAATCTCTGAACTCACCAAAGAGGTCCGAGGCTAACATGATGAGTTTGATGTAATTTCTGAACTCACCAAAAAGGTCCGAGGCTAACATGATGAGTTTGATGTAATCTCTGAACTCACCAAAAAGGTCCGAGGCTAGCATGATGAGTTTGATACAGGTAGAGTAAGCGGTCTCTAGTCTCAGTATCATACACAATCTCTGAACTCACCAAAGAGGTCCGAGGCTAACATGATGAGTTTGATGTAATCTCTGAACTCACCAAAGAGGTCCGAGGCTAACATGATGAGTTTGATGTAATCTCTGAACTCACCAAAGAGGTCCGAGGCTAACATGATGAGTTTGATGTAATCTCTGAACTCACCAAAGAGGTCCGAGGCTAACATGATGAGTTTGATGTAATCTCTGAACTCACCAAAAAGGTCCGAGGCTAACATGATGAGTTTGATGTAATCTCTGAACTCACCAAAAAGGTCCGAGGCTAGCATGATGAGTTTGATACAGGCAGAGTAAGCGGTCTCTAGTCTCAGTATCAGACACAATCTCTGAACTCACCAAAGAGGTCCGAGGCTAGCATGATGAGTTTGATACAGGCAGAGTAAGCGGTCTCTAGTCTCAGTATCATACACAATCTCTGAACTCACCAAAGAGGTCCGAGGCTAGCATGATGAGTTTGATACAGGCAGAGTAAGCGGTCTCTAGTCTGGCCATGGCCCGCTTGAACACCTTGATGGGGATCTTCTCCAGGGACTCCGTGTCGCGGTAGATGGACTCTGCCTGGCACATTGGACACAGCCTGGTTAACCACGTCATTACAGCTTGATCTAGTCTTTACTGAGTCAACGATTGGTTCATAAATAAATCCTGTCAAGCATTGAGTTATTAATTCACGGCTTGCCGTGCACATACTTCAAATACGTAGAGAAAACGTACGTAAGTTTTAAATGGTGAAGCGATATCCGGAGAAAAGCTCCTACAAGCTTGGCGCCGAGCGAACATAATTATAGCTGATTGTTTAAAGATCTGTTAATTTTGAATACAGCAAGATGAGTGTCATTTAGGAGTGACGTAAAACCGTGCACAAAACAATAAACTTTGCGTTGCAACATTATGGTTACTTTAACAGCTTAGATCGACATTAGCGAACTCTATAACTTTTTTTTGTTGAGAACGATCGATAAAAATATATGAGATTGATTCTTCAGATAATTAATTTCTTTAACCCTAAAATCTTTGTACAATATTATGTTGTTAGATTTGAAATTAATGATCTGTAAAAAAGCCACATTGTATGTGACATCTGTTAGACTAAGGAAAGGAGAAGAGGAGTAAAGGCAATGCCGTGTAACAAAAAAAATTTTTTTTTTTTTTTTTTAATTTTTGGCTGTTCAGCATTGTCGCTGCAAACTATTTGAGACGATAACGACTTGCAAGATATGTTCAGCTGCTATTGGATGGAAAATACACACGCAGTGCTTATACAATCAAGTTAGGTAGTCTTGAACTTCTTCAAGCTATCGTCCACGTACTTTCCTGACATGCTCCTCAATGGTCTGTATGAGGATCTTGTTTTCTGACAGGATCAGCTTGAGCTTGTATTTGAGCGATCGTCGCAGAGCATCACGGGACGACATGTCTCTAGCTTCACTTCTGGAACCTCTGCCAGTGTCACCCCAGGCCGGAACTAGAACCAGCTGACAGGGGATGAGCAGCAGTGGAATGGTTACCATTTAGAGGGTTTTACTTTAGGCAGGGTTGCATGATTGCAGCACTGGTATCTAGTTTCAAGGATTTGACTTACGTGACGTCAAAGTTAGTTTTTCCTCTAGTGGCATTTGGCAAGGGCACTAAATTGCTTTTATACTTATGTATTAATGAATTAAAAGAAGTATAAAATCACATTTTTCTGCTGTCAGCTAATGCAACAGAAAACACATTTTATAAATTACAGTTTCTTTATTGTTGTTTTTTTCTGCTTTAAAATAGGATAGGCTTTCATCACGAAAAGAAATATATAAGAGATACTCTTCGAAGCATCTTCTTATATTTTTTTTCACTGCACACGCGGGACAATAATAGAATAATATTGTGAAAAGATACTCATAACTTTTCCTCATCACCATCTGGGTCAAAACGTCCTGAAAAAGAACACGAACGGACCAAACATGGAGATCAATGATGTACTTCTTTCTAAATCACTGGTCATAAGGAATTGATTCTCTCGCTTCTCATTAGCAAGTTAGTTCATGGTATATTACAAAATTTCATGACTTAAGACAATAGAATTCTGTAACAGCCTCTTGTGCTGCTAATCATACAAGTTTTGTGCACTATTTATGGCCGACCAGAGATCAGAAATCTATAACTGTTCTCAGTTTGTTTAGAACCGTCATGACTTCACATTTTTCTCCCTTCTGTGTCAATCTGAAGACTCATTTTGAACATTACTAGTCACTTGTTGAATCTCTGTAGCCATCAGCAGCACTGTTGATGATGCTATGCCTATGTCCTGATGTATGTCTGTATTTCAAAAAATCAATAGGTTCCCCTGTTTAATCCCATTTTATCTCAAATTGGATATTGTTTTATGCTGATACGTTTAACACTTTTTACACCCCATCCTACCCCCCATATATTCGAGACTGAACATGTGCACACGCGTTCAAAATAAACGTTGTGTTTTTTTTTCCAACTCCAGTGTTAAACTTATAAACAAGAGTTCCTTGTTACATTGATTTATTGTCAAGACCCCCAATTCATATAAAAATATCAAAATCGAAAGATGCTGGCAAAGTTATAAAAGCGAAGACACATAAGGTAAATTGGATCGAAATCTATTTTACATGCAGTCCGAAATTTAGGCCTATCTTTAGTATCAAACGCCTTTATTGATTGAGGTATATAGGTATGAAAAAAGATTCCTGCTTGAAACTAATCTTTTTTTTTTAATTTAGATCTAGATACATACGCAAATTATTAATTGACATCTTGATTTAGTTCTAGACATTATAAGATTAGGAAAAATGAACAGATTTAGCACTAATCTTCAATCAATATCGTTATTTGTTACCTATTGCTTTTTTTTTCTAAGACGTAATCACTTGGCACCTGTTTGATAGATGGAACTTAGTCATAAAAATTTAAAAGTTTTTTTTCGTGCTTCTAACCTAAAACCTACGTGAGTTTATTTTATTTTTTTAGATGTTTTTCTTTTCTTCTCCCTGCGGCCTCCTTTAAATTTTTTCTTCGTTTCGATTCCGCTCTTGAAAATTTAAATATTTTAAGGAAAACAATTCTCGCCTTTCTAAACAATTATAGCGGGGAAAATATATTTCCCGCAGTGCGCAAACTTTTAGCTCCTTTATTTCATTGTTTGAATTCTTTAACTTATATTTTGAGACATGCAAATGAATAACTGATTTAAAGATTTGTTGAAATCGTCTGTCCATGTCACCATTGCTCTATGCTTTTTTTTTCAGCAGAAACCATGTAGAGTCGGCCTATATAATAGATAAATATCGAAATGTTAGAGGTGGTATTAATAACCGCTAATTGTGATGGTATTTCTGATATAAATTCCTGATTATACAAGCAAATTCAAATAGAAAGCAAAAATACCGCACCTGGAGGATAACATAGTAGTTAAAAAGGACCCAAAAGGACGCGTGTGTGTCAAAAAATAGTATAATACAAGGTCTAAAAAGAAATTAGCACACAAGCAAAGTATAGTTGCAATTCTTATTTTTAAAGACGTTACTCGAACACCAGATTATTAGAAAATCTAATGACGTCAATAATACCGTAAAGAAAATAAGAACCCAATGACTCTGATCTTGTCATTAAATGAAGCTGAAAATCGTTTTTAAAATTTAAATTGATTAAATAGATGTGTAAGTAAAATGCTTCGTAGTTAAACAAAAAATAGAGAACGTCACTTAGAGGTGATGAAGGAGAGAGAGATTGACAGGAAGAGGACGATTTGATAGAGTTGGAGAAAGTGAAAGGGTAATGAGAGAGACACACAGAGAAAGAGAAGCAGACAGGGATAAAGTTAGAGACCAGAATCAGAGAGAGATATACAGAGAGAGAGACAGAGAGACAGAGAGAGACAGACAGGCAGACAGACAGACAAAGACAAAGTCATAGGAATGTGTAAGAGTTAAACAACAAGAAGTTATTAATATATTTCCTAAAAAGTAATTATTTCATCTCTCTCTCTCTCTCTCTCTCTCTCTCTCTCTCTCTCTCTCTCTCTCTCTCTCTCTCTCTCTCTCTCTCTCTCTCTCTCTCGCTCTCTATCTCTTTTTTTTCCTCTCTCTCTATCTACCTATCTATCTCTCCCTCTCTCTCGCTCGCTTTTTATATACATACCTAATTTATATATATATAAGAGAGAGACATAGACAGGTAGATGGATAGACAGATTGATATATATCTGCGTGTGTTTATTCTTTAATTGAACACGGACAGATACTTTAACCCATTCCTGTCTCCTCCGCAGGACAGGAGCAAAAATAAGTGCAGATACTTCTGGAAACTACACTTTGTCAAAAAATTATACAACGTACCAGCTACTCCCTTAATTAAAAACGAACAAAAAAAAATCCACCGTAACAGAAAAGAAAGACTAACAAACATGCTTTTAATCTGATCACGGTGAAAAGAAGAAACTCATAACTTGATTGTATTTTTAATCCTTTTTGTATTCTTTATTTAAATTTCTTTGTATCACTCGTATTGAAATAATTCAGGAATGTCAGTACCAACCCAACCCTGAGCGAAATACAAGAGATCAACTCATAATAACGGTTAGAATAAATTAAATCTCAACAACATATATTGAAAAACATATTTCACAAGATTCTGTGTGAAAGAGAAGTAATCATGAAAACATACGATGTATGATTTAAGAAAACTCAAGAACACCTTCGTGTTAATAAGCTTTATATTTTAACCGCTACTGTATTCTATACTTAGCAGGCGGGCAAGTCTGAGAGTAAAATATTTTCACTCACTGGCATAAAAATACTTTTTTTTTTCTTTTGTCCTTTCTAATATTGGATATAATCAGTATCTTGTCATAAAGGCTCATAATTAGATAGCAATCGAAAAGGGAAAACTTGACAAGAAATGTCCGTGTAAATACGTAGATTCACTGGATAGATATCAAGGAATGAGGCCAGAGTTTAAGATTTTCCAACGTATCGTATATCCAGGCCACTTAAAGCCTCAATTCGCTACACGTAACGGAAACTTCTCAAAAGTGTCACTCAACTATCATAAACTAATATAAAATAGCTTTTAGCTAGATCACTCTGTGTTTTTTGTATATCATGGTAAAACGTATTAGCAAAAATGTCACAGTTTCTATCATTTCATAACACATTTTTTTTTTCCTTTGGAGTAATTAAACACTCATTTTATTTTGCAGTGAATTATCATGTTGTATAATATATTACTTAACTATACAGATATGAAAAATGTAGGTACGTATGTATGTATGTACGTATGTATATATGTATGTATGTACGTATGTATGTACGTATGTACGTATGTACGTATGTACGTATGTACGTATGTACGTATGTACGTATGTACGTATGTATGTATGTATGTATGTACGTATGTACGTATGTATGTATGTACGTATGTATGTATGTATGTATGTATGTATGTATGTATGTATGTATGTATGTATGTATGTATGTACGTATGTATGTATGTATGTATGTATGTATGTATGTATGTATGTATGTATGTATGTATGTATGTATGTATGTATGTATGTATGTATGTATGTATGTATGTATGTATGTATGTATGTATGTATGTATGTATGTATGTATGTATGTATGTATGTATGTATGTATGTATGTATGTATGTATGTATGTATGTATGTATGTATGTATGTATGTATGTATGTATGTATGTATGTATGTATGTATGTATGTATGTATGTATGTATGTATGTATGTATGTATGTATGTATGTATGTATGTATGTATGTATGTATGTATGTATGTATGTATGTATGTATGTATGTATGTATGTATGTATGTATGTATGTATGTATGTATGTATGTATGTATGTATGTATGTATGTATGTATGTATTATGTTTGATCGATATTCTAGCATTCTGTGATAGTGCTCGACAAACGGGGCTTAATAATGATAATAATAAAATTGATTACCTAGGTTTGGGTTTGTAAACACAAACCACCGACCATTACCCACAGCCATCTGACGAGAGCCGCACAGGCTCGAATTCTGGAGTCATGACCAACCAAATCAAGGTGATCAATTTTATCATCATTACATATTAGCTGAATTATTTTTTAATATGATAAATTTCGAGCTTTAAGTGGAATGTTTATCAGAAAAAAATGTAAAAGGTGTAATATTTATTAGCCTTCAAATATGCATACACAAGTTAGGTCTTGTCATGGCAATAAGATCAATACTTGAAATATATCAAGACTTTGCTCAACATGAGAATAAAACAAAATAAGCATGATAATAAGTTAAAGTTGATGGTTCAAACAAGAAGAACTGTTTTGAAGACTGATGATGTAGCACCCTTAGTCACAGCGTCAAAGCGCGGAACAGAATTATTTTCAATTAAAATAGCAGAAAATGGCACTGTTGTGAGTATCTCTCAACTAGAAAAAAAAACAACAAAACAATTCTCTGTGTAATTTGTCAGGGTGTCACACGATATGTAATCGCTGCAGTACAAGGATATGTAACAAATAAAAAAATATGGCACGGAAACATTTATATGAAACGTTCGGAAATCTGAGTGTCTGTGTGTTTGTGTAAGAGTCTATTATTCGATCCATTTTTCTACTGATCCATGTGGTTTATTTATGTTTTTATGTCACGCTGCAAACCCTTCTATTCTTACTTTCTGCTTGTGTATTTTCTCAGCTGTTCGTCTCTTTGTCTCACCAAGCTTGATTCTTTTTTAGCAAAATGTTTATTTTCATCTGATTTTATCTGATCTTTTCTCTCTCTTTCACTCTATATCCGTCTCTTTGTCTGTCTGTATGTCTGTCTTTCTATCTCTCTCTCTCTCTCTCTCTCTCTCTCGCTGCCTGTCTGTCTGTCTGTTTGCCTGTCAGTCTGTTTGTCTGTCTGTCTGTCTGTCTGTCTCTCTCTCTCTCTCTCTCTCTCTCTCTCTCTCTCTCTCTCTCTCTCTCTCTCGCTGCCTGTCTGTCTGTCTGTTTGCCTGTCAGTCTGTCTGTCTGTCTGTCTGTCTGTCTGTCTGTCTGTCTGTCTCTCTCTCTCTCTCTCTCTGTCTCTGTCTCTCTCTCTCGCTGCCTGTCTGTCTGTCTGTTTGCCTGTCTGTCTGTCTGTCTGTCTGTCTGTCTGTCTGTCTGTCTCTCTCTCTGTCTCTCTCTCTCTGTCTGTCTCTCTGTCTCAGTTTCTGTCTCTCCCTCAACTTCATCTTCTCCTTTAATGTCTGTGTTCTCTAGTAATTAATTGTCAATGGATTATTTTGTTTAGTCGTAAACAGCGGAAAGTACCCCATTCCTTGAAAGAAAACAAGAAAAGGCAAAATGTGTGAGGTACGGGCTAACACACGCGAAAAAAAAGCGAAAAAAAATCAAACTTGGCTCTTATATTATCACAGTCTAAATATTTCTAAACAACCTTGTAAACAACTTCCCACGTGTTTTGATTTTTCTAAGATTCTCACATTCAAAAAAAAAAAAAAAAACGCGATCTTTTTAAAAATCCTCTGCGTTTAAATATTTACAACATTGCAGCAACGTATATCACAAGACAGAAGTGATATGGTACCATGTATCAATTTGCATAGCGCATTCACAACAATATATTGCTAAAACAGTTAGTTGCTATTCAACGTTGCAATTACGAAAATGTACTTCAGCATGTTGACTTGATACTAGTACTCTTTGTGAGTCAAAACAACGTAGTTTCCTAAACATAACGAGCTATCGAAATAAAAGTTAACTTTATTAACCTAAATATGAAGTACGGCATAAAGTAATTGCATAAATCGCCCATTACTAGCAATGCTATCTTGTCTGCCTACTTTCACAAACAAAAGATCATTTACTTGACATAATCGTATTATGTCTTTGTTTTTTGCACCTGCCATGGTTCAGACAAGGATAAATGTGACAGTAATCTGGTTTCGTCACTCTGGTTTGTAGTTCAAGCTTTTCTTAGCGGAAAGCCTGCGTATTGTAAGGATTAATTTTCGATCCCAAAATTGGTGAACATATATGTATATTAAAATAACTTTAAAGCAGACGTATGAGTCCAAATAATGATTGAAACAAAAGATGAATGTAAATTATAAGAAAGATGATCTTGAGCGATGCAAAGAGTAACGTATTTTTCTGCGTTTTTGTGTTTGTGGTTAAGAAAGGGGGTGTGGGGGAGGGGGAGGGGGGGGGAGGCAAGAGAGGAGTGTGCATAAGTCCCTAGCTGTCATGTTCCATGGCTTGGTTGTCATAGCAACGTCCAGACTCTGAGCTTGCGCTGCTCATCCAGGCCTGGCTGTTGTTTTTCTGGTTGTCATGGTTACTGGCATCACCTGCCTTGTTACTTCCGCCACTGGGGTCGACTATGCTCTCCATCGACATCCCCGCATCAGCCAGCTCGTCTGTGCCTTTCACCTGGAGAGATGTTTGGGCAGATGTTTACCGAGATAGGGGGACATTCATACGGGAAGGAATGAGGGAGGGGGGGTCGATAATTTATGTCCAGTTTATTTTCTCAATCAATTCAAGATCGATTGCTTCTATGATTGAAATATCAAAAGGGTGGTTTCCGATCGACATAACACAGCATGAAAGGATGTTATAAAACAATTATCAATTTGTATCCCTTAAGACCAATGTTTCAGGCGAAATGGGTGGGTATTTAACCAGTCCACCATAACTGGTGATCCCGAGGCTGCTGACTCATCTTGTAAGAACAAAATTATGAAGTCCTCACAAGCCCAGTCAACATTCACTGACAATCTCTTGACTTGACCCATTAAGATTCATTCTATAGCTCAATTTCATCGGATATGGCCCAGTCCACTATTAACGGCCGTTTCTGGGATCTCCAGAGCGACTCACCTTGTAGAAAAAGAGGGCCAGCCCGAAGGACGCGGCGGCTGCTACACAAAAGACGACGGCGAGAATCATGAGGTTGATGCTCATGTCGTGGTTGTTGTAGAAGAAGCAGGAGCCCGTGCCGTCACAGCGCTTCTGCCACACAACACAGGCCAGGTCAAACATCCTTCCAAACATGATCGGTCCAGGGATAGAGCCTGGGGAAACAAGTTCAATGGTTTATATTGAAAACGAGGTTTGTTTTTGTTTGTTTTTTGTTTTGTTTTGCTTGCCTGTTGCTTTTTTTTTTCGAGAAAATTTAGTTACAGGTTTGACAAAACCAGATTTACTTAAATTATACTTCTAAAGGATTCAATACGCCAACATCAAAGTTTTCTTAGCCATGTTCTTTTAAACGTGTTCATTTCATTATATAACAAACGACTAAACTTATATAATTTTTTTTTTAATTTTGATTGTACAAATGCTTGGTGTACAATTATTTAGTCCATGACCTCATCCGTCCTTTTTATTTTGAACTCAATTTTTAAGAAACGAATTTCACGACACGGTCAAAACAATCCAAAATTGCCAAAGGACATCTTTATCTTATATTTGCACATTGATTTAAAAAAAAAGATCGGTATTACGACCACGATAAATCATCTTCTTTCCATACATTATAGCCATCAGGTTTTCTTTCCTTTTCTGTCAAGAAAATGTTCCACTTACCCAGACATCTAGCAACAATCCATTGAATTCCCAAAGCGAAAGATCTCTGGTGATCTGGGATACATCTGTGGAGAAAACAAAGCTTGTCTCTTAGTAAGTGAAAATCTACCAATGTCGATTTAATGAAGCTGCTCGGTACTTATGAAGAAGAAGAAAAAAACAGAATTGTTGTTTAATTCGTAAACTAAATATAAAAATCACAATAAGACAAAGTTAAGAGAGCCGATTGAGTGAGACTGGCCTAAACTTCAGGCTAAATCTAAGGTATAAAGTTAAAAGAACCTGTTAGATCATAGTGTTCAGTTGTTGCGTAGAATTTGATAAAATAATGTGACACATTTTTAGCACATTTAAGAACTAGAAATCCTAAGGAATGTATTTTGAAAGAATCATGTTTGTCTATCTGTCCTTTTACCTAGTCAATGTTGTGATAGGAGCCTTGAATCCCCTTAAAACCGGGTCTATCTTGATAGAAAACAAGAGCCTTGCGGAACTCTTAAGTTCTTTGTTAGGTACAAAAGGAAACTTGAATTTACCTGAGCGTGATAATAACTGAGGGCATGGTCACGCCAAACACAAGGACTACAAGAATATCTATCATTATTCTTACCTTTGCGTGGCAGTGAGAGAAGGCACCGACATGCCAAACAACAGGACTGTCTAAATAGCTATCATTGTTATTACCTAAGCATAATAATGAGAGAAGGTATGGAACTTTCTTACGTGTGAACAATCATGAAACTTTCAAAAGCCTTACGTCAGTGTGGCGATGAGAGAAGACATGGACACGCCAAATACGTGGGCTATCATGAAACCTATCATCAGCCTTACCTTAGCGTGGCAGTGAGAGAAGGCATGGACACACAAAATACGTGGGCTATCATGAAACCTATCATCGGGCGTACCTGAGCATGGCAGTGAGAGAAGGCATGGATACACCGAACACCAAAACCATTATGATACCTATCATTAACCTTACCTAAGTGTGGCATGAGAGAGGGCATAGACACACTTAGCACCAAAAGTATCATGATACCTGTCAATAACCTCACCTTAGTGTGGACGTTAGAGAATGCAGGGATATGCTCAATTCCAGAACTATCATGACTCCTATCAACAGCCTTACCTGAGCGTGGCAGTGAGAGAAGGCATGGATACACCAAACACCAGGACTATCATGATGCCAAACAATGGCATGAAGTACTTGAACCATTCACAGTTGTAGCTACACTTGCCGAACTGGCCCTGATAGGTATCACCAGACGCCAAGTCTTCAGCCGTTAGGTTGTAGTTCACACAGCTGCAGTTCGCGTACAGCTAGTGTTTGGGTGGTCGTTGGAGAGGGAGGGGGGTAACGAGTAGAGTGGAGTAAAGAAGAGATGGGGTGGAGACAGACAGTATTAACCAGAGAGTATTCATATTAAGTTCAGAGCCAATACAGCACTGGCATCTGTTTGGTTGTAAGGTTTCTGATAGTCAAGGGACGTCGCGGGTGTCATGCAATAAATCAACTGCACTCTGAGCTGATCAAACTTTCTCATGCATTATTGCTCGCACAATAAATTTGGATTCTTATATATTCCCCTCTGCCTAATGAAGTTTGCTGTATGCAGCGTTACATGTTAGCGTCAAAACATGGTGTTCATGTTATATGATACATTTAAAACACCACTTTAAAGCAAGAAATCTTCTTCCCAGTCTGAGACGTTCATGGAAGATAATGCAGCCAGTGCTCAATCTTTTGTTCGGATCAAGACAATTTGGATACTTTTATAGGCTCCATTTAAGGCCATTTGCAAGAAAAATGAAGACGTGTTTCGTTCATTTGTATATATTATGTAAGTTATTAGGCCGACTGATATATTTTAGCGTTCATGGGTGGTCCTTTATTTGTTGTGTGTTGTCTAAACAAAGCCTTAAGATGCCTGCATTCATAGAAATTCGTTTTCAAAAGTAATCACAAGATATATAAATCATGTTTTCGGGTATTCTGACATAATTGTAGATTGAATCACCCAAGAAGAATTTACGCCGACAAATCTTGAATAATTGTAAAAGATTGAAATAAATCACGAATTCACGTAGTTATTTACACACAAGTCTGCGTGTTTACCTTGTCGTCGCCATCTTGGAAGACTTCGGTGCAGCCCGCATAGCACGGAGAGAAGTACAGCACATTGTCTCGGCCACACATGGGGAAGTAATCCTGCTCAGCGCAGCCGCAGTCAGCGTTACAGCTGCTGTCCAACTGCTTGCCGAGAAAGGTCGGTCCCCTGAGGAAACATACAGAAGCTCTCTGAGGGATCCAAGCTATCAAATATCGAACTTAGAAAAAATGGGAAATCAAAAGTATTATTTATTGTCTGTTAAACTTTCGGAAAAAGGTCATATTATGGACTAGAGATAATCTATTTCCGATTTAACTAAATTTCAATCGTTGACAACTTAAATGGGACACTTTACTACAACTGATATTGAAACCTGTTTAAGCCACTTAAGCCGCTATGAACTTCATTTGGCTTTTAAAAAGCTTGCATAGTTTAAAAATGCATTGGTGTAATATGAAATATAAAGCTCTTCCCAGAAGTAAAGGTCCTTTTGTCTCTTCAAGCATCGAACAAGGAAGCACTCAAATCCGTTTAAAAGAATTTTCTCAGCGTCCGTCACCATGCTTTTCATTGTGTTTCATATCCCCTAGACGGAGACAGTCCAATACCAACTTTTACTAATACGACCGATTTCCAATGTATTTTTAGCGTTTACTTTTTAGACTATTTACCTATGCAGACAATTTATCGCTAAAATTTGTTCTAAGCTCGTGATTTTTTTTACTCACATTCTTTATCTTTGTGCCCCGTAAAACAAGAACAACTAGCTAATTTAGCAAAATCGAAATTAATATTAAAAACCCTCTTAAAATATCATAAACAGATACGTTTAGATGAGTGCGCTGCTATGAATTCCCGCAAAGCAGTGCAGGCTTTAAGTACTTTTCGCGCGAATTCATAATCCCTCTCAAAAGCATTTAAAACGATCTTAAAATAGATTTAGAGAGTATACAACAAGACGGTTCCCAGTAGCACAATGAGATCCTCATTACTTACGCCGAGTCCAGCTGGCCGTACGGCAGAGTGACGCCTGAAAAAGGCGCGTTCTCACATTCCATGAGGAAGGCCAGGCCGAAGAAACAGAGGAGGACGGAGAGAACTGTGCAGAACCTGAGGATGCCTCGCACCTTGAGGTTAAACCGGCGGACGATGTACCCGCTGGCTAAGGTGGCGCCTCCACCTGTAGGGACCACCACCAGTCCTGGTGGGGGAGGGGGAGGGGGAGGGGTGTCAGGGTGGGCTCTGGCTTTATATCTCTGTTTGTGTCTCTGCCTATCTGTCTGTCTGTCTGTCTGTGTGCCTCTCTTTTTCTCTCTGTCTCACTATCTCCCTGAATCTGTCTGTCTGTCTGTCTGTCTGTCTGTCTGTCTGTCTGTCTGTCTGTCTGTCTGTCTGTCTCTCTCTCTCTCTCTCTCTCTCTCTCTCTCTCTCTCTCTCTCTCTCTCTCTCTCTCTCCCTTATAAACTATTTAACTCTTTACTTTTCTTCATTTCTTTCTCTATGCGTTTCTTTGTATCGAGGTATCTATTCGATGATTGCAAGTTAGCTCTCCATGTACGTAACTTCATCTATCTCGAATACTACTTGGGGTTCAGAGAAAACTATCGCAAAATAACGGAAGACCGAAAGCGAGTTATGAATAGATAAAACAAGAATTTAAATTTAAGGAAGTCAGCTAGTGTCATTTCCACAGCTAGTTGTTGTTTTTTGCTGTTAATC
>JAWDGP010000620.1:60000-97500 GCA_033675545.1 Elysia crispata | reverse complement strand
CTAATCCCATCATTCTATGGTCCATACCACTGACACACTTCTCAGATTCACACTCCACCCTCACCCCTCTATGGTCCATACCATTCACACACTTCTCAGATTCACACTCCACCCTCACCCCTCTATGGTCCAGTGACACACTTCTCTGATTTACACTCTAAACTCACCCCTTTATGATCCATACCACTAACACACTTTTCTCATTCACACTCTAAACTCACCCTTTTATGGTCCATACCACTGACACACTTCTCTGATTCACAATCTAAAGTCACCCCTTTATGGTCCATACCACTGACGCACTTTTCTCATTCACACTCTAAACTCACCGTTTTATGGTCCATACCACTGACACACTTCTCAGATTCACACTCCACCCTCACCCCTCTATGGTCCATACCATTCACACACTTCTCAGATTCACACTCCACCCTCACCCCTCTATGGTCCAGTGACACACTTCTCTGATTTACACTCTAAACTCACCCCTTTATGATCCATACCACTAACACACTTTTCTCATTCACACTCTAAACTCACCCTTTTATGGTCCATACCACTGACACACTTCTCTGATTCACAATCTAAAGTCACCCCTTTATGGTCCATACCACTGACGCACTTTTCTCATTCACACTCTAAACTCACCCTTTTATGGTCCATACCACTGACACACTTCTCTGATTCACAATCTAAACTCACCCTTTTATGGTCCATACCACTGACACACTTCTCTGATTCACAATCTAAACTCACCCTTTTATGGTCCATACCACTGACGCACTTCTCTGATTCACACTCCACCCTCACCCCTTTTATGGTCCATACCACCGGCACACTTCTCAGATTCACAGTCTAATCCCACCCGTCTATGGTCCATACCACTGACACACTTCTCAGATTCACGGTCTAATCCCACCCCTCTATGGTCCACACCACTCACACACTTCTCAGATTAATACTCCACCCTCACCCCTCTATGGTCCATACCACCGGCACACTTCTCAGATTAATACTCCACCCTCACCCCTCTATGGTCCATACCACCGGCACACTTCTCAGATTAATACTCCACCCTCACCCCTCTATGGTCCATACCACCGGCACACTTCTCAGATTCACAGTCTAATCCTACCCCTCTATCGTTCATACCACTGACACACTTCTCAGATTAATACTCCACCCTCACCCCTCTATGGTCCATACCACTGACACACTTCTCAGATTCACGGTCTAATCCCACCCCTCTATGGTCCACACCACTCACACACTTCTCAGATTAATACTCCACCCTCACCCCTCTATGGTCCACACCACTCACACACTTCTCAGATTAATACTCCACCCTCACCCCTCTATGGTCCATACCACCGGCACACTTCTCAGATTAATACTCCACCCTCACCCCTCTATGGTCCATACCACCGGCACACTTCTCAGATTAATACTCCACCCTCACCCCTCTATGGTCCATACCACTGACACACTTCTCAGATTAATACTCCACCCTCACCCCTCTATGGTCCATACCACTGACACACTTCTCAGATTCACAGTTTAATACCACACCTCTATGGTCCATACCACTGACACACTTCTCAGATTCACAGTCTAATCCCACCCCTCTATGGTCCATACCACTGACACACTTCTCAGATTAATACTCCACCCTCACCCCTCTATGGGCCATACCACTGACACACTTCTCAGATTCATACTCGCCCCTCACCCCTCTATGGTCCATACCACCGGTACACTTCTCAGATTCACAGTCTAATCAAATCCCTTTATGGTCCATACCACTGACACACTTCTCAGATTAATACTCCACCCTCACCCCTCTATGGGCCATACCACCGGCACACTTCTCAGATTAATACTCCACCCTCACCCCTCTATGGTCCATACCACCGGCACACTTCTCAGATTCACAGTCTAATCCCACCCGTCTATGGTCCATACCACCGGCACACTTCTCAGATTAATACTCCACCCTCACACCTCTATTGTCCATACCACTGAAACACTTCTTAGATTCACACTCTAATTTCACTCCTCTATAGTCCATACCATTCACATCTTTCTCAGATTCACACTCCACCCTCAACCCCCCCCCACGTCCCTAGAGCCCATATCATTGACACATTTTTGAGATTCACACTCCACTCTCAACCCTCTCCACCCCACGCCCCTAGAGTCCATACCATTGGCACACTTCTCAGATTAATACTCCACCCTCACACCTCTATTGTCCATACCACTGAAACACTTCTTAGATTCACACTCTAATTTCACTCCTCTATGGTCCATACCATTCACATCTTTCTCAGATTTACACTCCACCCTCAACCCCCCCCCCCCACGTCCCTAGAGCCCATATCATTGACACATTTTTGAGATTCACACTCCACTCTCAACCCTCTCCACCCAACGCCCCTAGAGTCCATACCATTGGCACACTTCTCAGATTCACACTCCACCTTCAACCTTCTTCCCCCACCCCCTCCACGCCCCTAGAGTCCATACCATTGACACACTTTTCAGATTCACACTCCACCCTCAACCCTCTTCCCCCCCTCCCCACGCCTCTAGAGTCCATACCATTGACACATTTCTCAGATTCACACTCCACCTTCAACCCTCTTCCCCCACCCCCTCCACGCCCCTAGAGTCCATACCATTGACACACTTTTCAGATTCACACTCCACCTTCAACTCTCTTCCCCCACCCCCTCCACGCCCCTAGAGTCCATACCATTGACACATTTCTCAGATTCACACACCACAATTCCAGAATATAAAAATTCCATCGGCTGTATTTAGGCCTTTATCGACACCCACTCTGGTTTCTCTTACGACCCTTATCTCTGTATTGATGTTTAACTGTACCAAGGTGCAATATCAAATGTATCTCTGTAGATGTATGCTAACAATCTTACGGACTGTCAAAGGTAGAATATCAAGTTTATCTTTGTGGATGTTTGCTAACAACCTTGTGGACTGTACCAAAGTATATCAAATGTATCTCTGTAGATATTTGTTAACAACATTATGGACTGTAACAAGGTATACTATCAAGTGTAACTTTGTAGATGTTTACTAACAACCTTATGGACTGTACCAAGGTATAATAACAAGTGCATCTTTGTACATGTTTGGTAACAACCTTATGGACTGTACCAAGGTATAATATCAAGTGTATCTTTATAAATGTTTGCTAACAACCTTATGGACTGTAACAAGGTACACTATCAAGTGTATCTTTGTAGATGTTTGCTAACAACCTATAGACTGTACCAAGGTATAACATCAAGTGTATCTTTGTGGATGTTTGCTAACAACCTTATGGACTGTACCAAGGTATAATATCAAGTGTAGCTCTGTAGTTTTTTGCTAACAACCTTATGGACTGTACCAAGGTATACTATCAAGTGTATCTCTGTATTTTTTTGCTAACAACCTTATGGACTGTACCAAGGTATGCTATCAAGTGTATCTTTGTGGATGTTTGCTAACAACCTTATGGACTGTACCAAGGTATATAGCACTAAGTGTATCTTTGTGGATGTTTGCTAACAACCTTATGGACTGTACCAAGGTATATAGCACTAAGTGTATCTTTGTGGATGTTTGCTAACAACCTTATGGACTGTACCAAGGTATATAGCACTAAGTGTATCTTTGTAGATATTTGCAAACAACCTTATGGACTGTACCAAGGTATATAGCACCAAGTGTATCTTTGTGGATGTTTGCTAACAACCTTATGGACTGTACCAAGGTATATAGCATCAAGTGTATTTTTGTAGATGTTTGCTAACAACCTTATGGACTGTACCAAGGTATCGAGGCTTGTGGCCGCGCCCGCCGAAGTAGGATATGGGTATGACCAGCAAAACAAACATGATGTCGTAGCAGCTGGCGATCAGTCCTGACTCTGTGCTTGAGATCTCGAACCTTCGTTCTAGTGTGGAGATGGCAGTGTTCACAAACCCGTTGATGGCCATACCCTGTGGGAACAGACGGGGCTCGTTGTAGCAAGATTGCACGTGACATGCTTGTGTTTCCTTGCTTGAAGCGGTTTTAGCTGTAAGCCGTATCATTTTTTTTCCTTAGGTTTTATGTTACTCTTTTTCACTATCGACAAATGGTCCTCAAATTAGGGCATTGCAATGAGCCAAAGTTATTTATGAGTTTTTATAAAGTGTTAAATTAAGTTTCAAGGGTTTTTATTTTTACTTTTTTTTTCTTTTTAACCTGCACATTATATTACCAAAAAAGGAATTTGTGTAGAAGATTACCTAAAAACAAAGCTTATAAACATAGAGGGGTGAAACCGTTTGACTGCATTATGACGTTTGCCTCTTTGACAATCAACTATACAAGAAACGCAAAGAGATTCGTTTTTTGTCCTTTTTTAATTTCAAACTAAACATAACATCGCTATTCAATTGGGTTATCTGCTGATAACACTGTAAATGAAGTTATTGAGATAACTCGTGTGTCATTAGCAATTCAGAAGTAGAAAAGAAGTAGTTTTAATACTTGTTGATATATACTGACTTCATCCTATATTTTAACCATCACAGAATAAAAACAGCGACTACTGAAGTAAAAAAAAACATATCTTTATCATATACACCTTTCAATATTCGTCTTATGTTTTCGATCAATCTTCCAAGAAAGGCAAACTTGCAATGATTTCAAATATTGCGTTGAATACAATGTAAAATATACCAATAGGAATAAGTAACTAATTTTGTCAAATCCAAATCTTTTTGTACATTTTTGAAATGTTCATTATCATGTTGGTTTAAATAACTGGCTAGGAATTCTCCCAAACCAGTGCACTTTTAAGCACTTAATGCAAAAAATTAGCAGCTTTCTAATAAGCGTTTAAAACAATCTAAAAACAGACTGAGAAAGCGCAGAATTAGTCGATATCCTTAATTAATAATAAGCATGTTTCAGGAACAACAAAGCACCGAAAATCATACACTGCTGAACATTCTAATCAGACCTAGAGTGGACTAATCCTACAAAATCTATCTCCATGATTCACTGACTTTGCTTTTTTAATTTTTTGCCGTAAAATTTTATATCATGATAAACTTCCTCTAAAAAAATATAGATAAAAAAATTGATGCTTTGCAGAGCATTATCTTATTTGATAAAGATTGTGTAATGAAATCACCGGATGTTAACATCTGACACAGACTCACCTGACATGCGCCGCAGAGCGTGATGACAACCACAAACCACCTAGGATCCCTCAACCTCTGGCACCAGGAGAAAGTGAAAGGTCCCCAACCACACGGATCAGATTCCTCTTCCGGTGCATCTTCTATTCTAACATCTCCGCCATTACGTGGGCTTTTCTCTGGGTCGTGACCTTTAACATGGTTAGCGTTTCCGTTGCTATGGTGACCAGAGGTTCTAGCGTTGCTGTCAAGACTTACCCCGTTGTCAGTCTGTGGCTGGACCTTGGGCGTGTAGCGCGCAAGAACCACTCCATCATCAGCCATTTTCTCCTACAACTGTGATGTTAATATTACTTTTATTGCCGAACCTTCTGTTGCATATACTCTGGCCCTCGTGTTTTATTGCTATTTTTTTTCACTTTTAAGTCTTTTAAAACATCCACTTCCTTATTTTTTCTATGATAACTCTCTTTTCTGTTTCCTGTTCTCAGTCTATATTTCTACCCCTACCACTTTTGTTTATGTCTCTACTTTCCAATCCGTCTGGTGCTCTCTTCTTGTTCGATTATTTTCTTCAACACCTCGGCATCAAGGCTTGCTATAGCTGTCATATCTCCCAGGTCGGTGCAGATTTCTTCCGCTGATGGGAACATTCGGCACTGGTTATGCTTTTGTCTTTGTTTGCATTTTATATTAAGAGAGAAATGATGGGAAATATGTTAAATTTTACATGACTGGACTTTGGCAGTTCTTGGGAATAAAGAAATTAAAAAAAAAATCTATTGTGTCATCTGAGTTCTAGCAGTGTTTCCGTTGTCATGGACCCTGTGGAAACACACATATAAAAAACCATGTTATCAATCAATCAATAGTTTAAATTTGCAAAAGTCATGGAGATCTAAATCAGAAAGCATTTTTTCCTGTATATGTCATGCGCTATACGTCTTGCGCTGTTCAACAGGTGCGAATATAAGAATTAAAACTAGCGATCAGGAAGTGATTTTTTTTTTTTTGCTGTGAATACACCACGGGTTAGATCTACATATAACGTTGGTTTCTTGCTTTTCTATATATGCTGGGTACGGGAACAAGAAGATCAGGTAGTAAATATTAGAACTGTAGGAACTTTTAAAAAAACTTCTATATTAAGAGAATGCAGAAAAAATCAACACAGGTAGAGAGGATATGAAAGGTTGCAACTAAGGAAAATTCTAGTGTTTGGAACACAATCTTATTAAAAATTAGACCTGGATTTTAATCACATGGCCAAGAACATAAAAAGGAACACAGTTTCAAACAACTTTGCTGTTTCTTTTTTTTTTTGTTTTTTTCCCAATGAAATTCTACTGACAAGTTCGCTAACTTTGATAACTTAAAGTTTCTCCCTCCCTTACTTCTCCTTCAAGGCAAAAGGTAAGATCTTCAATCCGAGGATAGCAAGGACCATCGTATGCCTCTTATCCAATACACATCAAGCAGCGAAAGTTAGCTGAGGACACTTTTTTTTTCTGGTTATCACAAAATGTCTTTGGTCTCGTCCTATTTCGTGCTTCTCTACATTTGTCCTCACTACGGTTCTCTGTTCTTGTCTCTACGTTTGTCCTCTCTACGGTTCCCTGTTCTTGTCTCTACGTTTGTCCTCACTACGGTTCTCTGTTCTTGTCTCTACGTTTGTCCTCACTACGGTTCCCTGTTCTTGTCTCTACGTTTGTCCTCACTATGGTTCCCTGTTCTTGTCTCTACGTTTGTCCTCACTATGGTTCCCTGTTCTTGTCTCTATGTTTGTCCTCACTATGGTTCCCTGTTCTTGTCTCTATGTTTGTCCTCACTATGGTTCCCTGTTCTTGTCTCTATGTTTGTCCTCACTATGGTTCCCTGTTCTTGTCTCTATGTTTGTCCTCACTATGGTTCCCTTTTCTTGCCTCTATGTTTGTCCTCACTACGGTTCCCTGTTCTTGTCTCTACGTTTTTCCTCACTATGGTTCTCTGTTCTTGTCTCTATATTTGTCCTCACTATGGTTCCCTGTTCTTGTCTCTATGTTTATCCTCACTATGGTTCCCTATTCTTGTTTCTACGTTTGTCCTCACCATGATTCCCTGTTCTTGTGTCTAGCTCTATGTTTGTCCTCACCATGATTCCCTGTTCTTGTGTCTAGCTCTATGTTTGTCCTCACTATGGTTCTCTGTTCTTGTTTCTACGTTTATCCTCACTAAGGTTCCCTGTTCTTTTCTCTACGTTTGCTCTCATTATGGTTCCCTGTTCTTGTCTCTACGTTTGTCCTCACTACGATTCCCTGTTCTTGTCTTTACGTTTGTCTTCACTACGGTTCCCTGTTCTTGTCTCTACATTTGTCCTCACCAGGTTCCCTTTTCTTGTCTCTAGCTGTACGTTTGTCCTCACTATGGTTCCCTGTTCTTGTCTCTACGTTTGTCCTCACCATGGTTCTCTGTTCTTGTCTGCGTTTGTCCTCACCATGGTTCTCTGTTCTTGTCTCTACGTTTGTCTTCACTACGGTTCCCTGTTCTTGTCTCTACGTTTGTCCTCACCAGGGTTCCCTTTTCTTGTTTCTAGCTCTACGTTTGTCTCACTACGGTTCCCTGTTCTTGTCTCTACGTTTGTCCTCACCATGGTTCTCTGTTCTTGTCTCTACGTTTGTCCTCTCTACGGTTCCCTGTTCTTGTCTCTACGTTTGTCCTCACTATGGTTCTCTGTTCTTGTCTCTACGTTTGTCCTCACTACGGTTATCTGTTCTTGTCTCTGCGTTTGTTCTCATTATGGTTCCCTGTTCTTGTCTCTACGTGCCCGAGCAAACAAAGCTGCCGATGGTGAACGGCCGAGGGAATGTTCAACACTCTCGGACGTAAACTCTCCAGATCTGTACTGGTCCTGGCCAATCAGTTTCTCATCTACGTGTATTAGTGATGAACTGTGGCACCGTCAACATAACTAACATGCACAGGGTCAACACGTGAGGGTTATCATAAAGATTCCCACGTCAGAAAAGACTATCAAGGTTGTGTGGTAATAAAACATAGATTAGACCACGTGTGTGATTTTAGAGTTTACGTGAATGTGTGTACGTGTATGCGCGGGTGTGTTGGGAACGATTGAACTCTACTAGCACCAGCAGCAAGCGATATCAGATTAGGATTTAAAAAAAAAACCCACTGGGCATAGATAAGTGCACCGCTTAAACACACTCATGATTTTATTTTCATATCTTGATGGTAGGGTTTCTTGGATTTTAAAAAGTTTTGCTAAAATGGAAAATTATTATATCTAAAAACATTCGCAATTTATGCTCAATATCATTTGTTTTCGTGAAAGTGGAAGAAAAAAACCTGATTCAAATTTTCAACTCCAATAGGAGAGGAAAGAGCTAAGAATTATCCTGGCTAATATTATAAAAACCCATGACCTCCTTATGGTAATTATACGAGTTTATAACATTATCACGCATTCAGCTATAGTAAATACAAAACATAGTTTGTTTCTTTTTTTTTTCTATTATTTTCAATAAAGAACAGTGTGCTATGCAATACTTTAAAACCAGTCGTTTATAATTATAGGTCGTATTTAAAAACGCAGTGTCATTTCCCTTTACCCTCTTCACAACCACCATCAATATTTATCAAGGTCTAGATCTAGTTTTTTTGAACACCGATTGGGAGTAAGCACGCTAATGTAACAATTTCCAAAAAAGTAGAGGTATTCTTTCAAGGAGTCTCGAAACCGTCAACGTGGTACAGATAAAAATCCGCTGCACTGACAAAAAAGCTCCTCGGTGTGAGAAATGGTTAGAAAGAAAAATGGTACTCCGCTCAACCTATGCTGCACGTTATGGTGTGTATCTCTCTTTGTCTTTCTGTGAGGGGTTCTGATGAAACAAACTATGCTGCACATTATGGTGTGTATCTCTTTGTCTTTCTGTGAGGGGTTCTGATGAAACAAACTATGCTGCACATTATGGTGTGTATCTCTCTTTGTCTTTCTGTGAGGGGTTCTGATGAAACAAGCTATGCTGCACGTTATGGTGTGTATCTCTCTTTGTCTTTCTGTGAGGGGTTCTGATGAAACAAACTATGCTGCACATTATGGTGTGTATCTCTCTTTGTCTTTCTGTGAGGGGTTCTGATGAAACAACCTATGCTGCACATTATGGTGTGTATCTCTCTTTGTCTTTCTGTGAGGGGTTCTGATGAAACAAACTATGCTGCACATTATGGTGTGTATCTCTCTTTGTCTTTCTGTGAGGGGTTCTGATGAAACAAGCTATGCTGCACGTTATGGTGTGTATCTCTCTTTGTCTTTCTGTGAGGGGTTCTGATGAAACAAACTATGCTGCACATTATGGTGTGTATCTCTCTTTGTCTTTCTGTGAGGGGTTCTGATGAAACAAGCTATGCTGCACGTTATGGTGTGTATCTCTCTTTGTCTTTCTGTGAGGGGTTCTGATGAAACAAACTATGCTGCACATTATGGTGTGTATCTCTCTTTGTCTTTCTGTGAGGAGTTCAGATGAAACAAACTATGCTGCACATTATGGTGTGTATCTCTCTTTGTCTTTCTGTGAGGGGTTCTGATGAAACAAGCTATGCTGCACGTTATGGTGTGTATCTCTCTTTGTCTTTCTGTGAGGGGTTCTGATGAAACAAACTATGCTGCACATTATGGTGTGTATCTCTCTTTGTCTTTCTGTGAGGGGTTCTGATGAAACAAACTATGCTGCACATTATGGTGTGTATCTCTCTTTGTCTTTCTGTGAGGGGTTCTGATGAAACAAACTATGCTGCACATTATGGTGTGTATCTCTCTTTGTCTTTCTGTGAGGGGTTCTGATGAAACAAACTATGCTGCACATTATGGTGTGTATCTCTCTTTGTCTTTCTGTGAGGGGTTCTGATGAAACAAACTATGCTGCACATTATGGTGTGTATCTCTTTGTCTTTCTGTGAGGAGTTCTGAAGAAACAAGCTATGCCGCACATTATGGTGTGTATCTCTCTTTGTCTTTCTGTGAGGGGTTCTGATGAAACAAACTATGCTGCAAGTTATGGTGTGTATCTCTCTTTGTCTTTCTGTGAGGGGTTCTGATGAAACAAGCTATGCTGCACGTTATGGTGTGTATCTCTCTTTGTCTTTCTGTGAGGGGTTCTGATGAAACAAGCTATGCTGCACGTTATGGTGTGTATCTCTCTTTGTCTTTCTGTGAGGGGTTCTGATGAAACAAACTATGCTGCACATTATGGTGTGTATCTCTCTTTGTCTTTCTGTGAGGGGTTCTGATGAAACAAGCTATGCCGCAAATCACTGGTTTCAAGACGAGAGAATGAGATTTCTAGTGCGCTAGGCGGATCCAAGATGAGAATTTTTTTATTGCTAACTTCTAACTATGGGCAAACAGACTCGGAGTATAATAATTATTATAAGATAGAAAAATCGAATCAAATTAGTATTTCTGACATGCCCAAATCGATTTAACCATCTGAAATATTAGATAATTTAAAAATAAGGAAATAACACTTTTTTTGTCTTAGTAGAATAGAGCGCTCTTTCACAAACTGATAATAATTGAATTTTGTGGAAGGTACAAGCACAATAGTGAGGGAAGAGTTAGCATAGTAACCTCAGTTAAAACTGCAATATTTATATCAAAGTATCATACGTTTCTTTCTCTCACCTCTTCTCTCTTTGTAATAGGATCTAAATGCTTGCCATTAGATTTAAAAAATCCCACAATCTATTCACGTTTAAAAAACACTCAATAAACAGTAGAGAAGGTTGAAGAAATCTGTGAGAAACCGATGGCCAGTTGACAATGTTTACTTCAACTTGAGGATCTGCCAAATATTTCATGAATTGCTGTTTAAACAGGGCTAAAAACTGTTGTTTTTCTACAACTAGATCTTGTGGAGTTCTCACGCGTTTCCCTTTTCTGCCCTACGTGTCTCTACTGAAAATGGTTTCTTAAAAGGATCCATTAACCGAGTGGCAGCGTAACGAAAGCGTGCACAATTCAAGGCAAATGACAGATATCAGTCTAGATTACTGGAGATCGATTGTATGAGTTCTCAGAACGATTTCTCCAAGAAGAACATGTTTACAGCGTTTACCACAGACTTTTAAATACAACCGTGGATGAGACGAACGTTTCTGTCGAGATAAAAATCTCTTTTTGAAATGAATCTGCTAAATATGAGCTTGCCATGTTGACAAAACCCAGCTCACTTCCAAAACTGGTGAAAGCGATCGAAAGTCACCGTCATGTCTGCTGTCACTTTGGAAACAGCAAGGATGTGAGCAATCTTCAAACAGGGTTCTTAAGAGCTGTTCGATTTTATGTTTGCTATCAGCTGCTGCTTCCAAGATTAAAAGCGCCAAATCGTGGACCTGTATTTGAGTTAAATTGATATCTGGTATAATAATAATAATAATAATAATAATAATAATAATAATAATAATAATAATAATAATAATAATAATAATAATAATAATAATAATAATCATAAGAGACTGCGACATTATAGATCTGCTTCAAAAGTAGTGAAAACTTTTTGTTTTACTGTAACAAATCTGCATATCTCTGATGGGCACAACAATATGGACAACTCTTGTGCAATTCTAGTATTCTGAGCGGTCATTCCCGGTGTAACATCCCGACATGCCCCAATACAAGCACTATTACCATTTTTTTTTTTTTTGGTCATGGATATATCAAACACGGTAATTTTTACAGTATAATTCAACTTGAAAAAAAAATATTTTCAAATCGCAGAAAATTCAGTAAGTGTTATTTCTCACCGCAACTGAATATAGAGCCACTTTAACTATCAAAGAGCCGAACCGTTTCTTGGTTGAGTCGTTTTCGATAACGAGTCATAGAAGTTGTCATTTTCCCCCTACACAATTCATCTTTATGAAGCACAGCTTTTTGTCTGCCAACAGAAAACAGCCGCAAGTGGCTTTTCATTCCCTTTGATAACATAGGCTGTATTGTTGATGCTATAATTATTGAGTCGCTAATCAATAGACTGACCATGACCTACACAAGGAGAAGTGTCTCAATGTAATAGGTATATTTAATTCTGATAAACAAAACACATTTGTTTTTATTATTTATTTTTTTTAATTTTTCGCTAGACCTCCTGGCATAGTTACCAATTAAAAACCGGTTTGAATTATCCAGTTTAGCATTTCAGGTTTATTTGGTCATCTCAAGTCCAAAATCTAGTCAGATAAGGAAAAAATAAAGAGAAAAAGAAGGAGTGATAACTCTAAGTGGTGTGATAAAGTTACCAGCAGACGCTGTCCCTTATCAGTTTGATGGTTTGATGGCTGGTGGCATCTGTTTACCTGCGCAGACTCACTGAAGTCAGTGTAAGGCCAAACCTTTCAAACCACGTTTTGATGAAACTATACCATAAACAGCGCAAGAACGTTTGCTATTATCTTCTATATGGAATAGAAGACTATGCTAAGTTTGTCAACCATAATGGTTTCCTGACAGAAAAGGTATTGGGTGAACAAAAAATGTGCTGATGTTGAGAGTAAAACCGTTATGATATTGGGACACACAAATGTATCGATTACTTTACTGGAAGATTAAACTGATGGGCAGAATAAACTCTAGTTATGGTATAAAGCAAAGGAAAGTTTGCGGTAATTTGGTGCTGTATTTTACATTCATACATACTGGTTACTGTACTCGGTACAGCAAGGGATGAGTGTGTTTAATCTTAGTTTTTCACTAAATTCAACATGTGGTAAATGGGAGTTACTTCATATCAGAGTAGAACAGGCTAGGAAAGTTGAGTGTCTTTTGTAGGATAAAATATCGAATTTAATACAATTTATGAAAAATATAAATTCATACAGTGAAAAACAAATGAGCCCATAACAGTTTTATTTATTTAATTTTTTTTTTGTACTTTCCTTTACATTGTATTTATTATACCCTACTGATTTTGAAAGTAAAATGGAAAAATTTATTGGAAATCAATGAACTGTTTGAAAACAATAAAATACTAATACGCTACCAACATCCAACTAAACAAGACTCATATTCAGTAATTGATTGTGCACAATAAAGAATTATTTAAAAACTTTTTTTGTCCTTTATTTTACAATAGATTTATTAATAATTTTTAAATTAGATGTAAAAAGAATTGAAATAAATGAACTGATGCGGTGTTTATACGTCACCACTATCGAATTCAAAAAGATTCTTATTCAGTAACTGATTGTGCGGACAATAAACTATTTCTCAAATCATTTCACAAAACTAATCATTTCTGAACGAGTACACTTTGAAACGCTTAAAAAAAAAAAAAAGAAACAAATTGTCAGAGAAAGTTTCAATGTTAAATCATAACTTCAAAGAGTTAGGGGTTCACCAGAAGTTAAAAGTAAACAAAAGAGCAACTCCGCTGAGATATAGTTCGTAGATAGTGGTGACAACCTATCCTAGAGCTGTGAATGGTGAGGGTTTGGATTGAGAACTAGCGATTTATTTTGTTAACATATCAATTAAATCCAATCAACAATTAGCTCTGTAGAAACTATTTTACAGAGCCAGGTTTTACTTGGTAAAGATGTTATCTTTTCTGGGTGTGAATGTGAGGTAAAAATACAGATGAAAAGGGAGGAAAAACTGATGAGGATTTAAAAAATGGATAGCATCGAGACTTCCTAAAATACATACAGGGAAAGTCACCGAAGTAAAAAAAACTTTTGCAGTAAGTGTAAGAATGATCTATATCATTTAACTACTTGGCAGAGTTAGGACAGTAACATATTTATATTGAGTGAGCCTGTAGGCTGAATTATAAGTACGTTCTGAGTACAATGATGTCCTAACTATACCCAAAAGTTACAAGAAATAGATCAATATAACTCAAACATACAAAGGTTTATTTACTTCGGTAACTTGACCTGTTTGTGTTTTAGGAAGCCTCGGATAACATCGGTTCGTCGCTTTGTGACTATTTTTGGGCCTTCCGGCACAGAAGCTGATTTATCTCTGATCACTGAGATAAGCCAAAGTTATCACTATAGTTTGGTTTATGTGAAGTGGCTCGCTAGAGGATAGGATAGTGGACTAGGTTGACACTAGAACTTTACCAGCAACCTGGCTTGATTCACTTATGCTCTGACAGAGGGTTTGCCTATTTGCCAAAACACTTCACTGCCTCCCTGTCAAGAACTGTACACGCGGAGAAAGCTAAAGTACATTATTTTAAACTAAAAGTTCCGGATAACCAGAACAAAGGGAGCTTGACGATAAAGATGTAAACGTAAGTATTTAATTAAATACGTAGATTGTCAATTAAAAAAGAAATATACAAGTCTCAGGTAAAGGTTTGTAGATGTTTAAAATGCCTTAAAGACAGCCAAACACGACAGCAAATATTGGACAAATCTAAGCTGCCATGGCTGCTTTAGGTGGAGAACAAAAGGGGAAATGGAGAGAAATAAGCGGTGGGGGGAGGGGGGGGGGAGAAAATGAGAGAGAGAGAGAGAGAGAGAGAGAGAGAGAGAGAGAGAGAGAGAGAGAGAGAGAGAGAGAGAGAGAGAGAGAGAGAGAGAGAGAGAGAGACTGACACACAGAAGAGATAAAATGACACTTTAAGAGGCAGGCAGAGGCAGAGCGAATCAGCAGAGAAATATAAAGAGGGTTTGACACGGTGGGAGAGAGTTGTGGAAGGAGTGGAGCTGAATGACATCACCAGTTGGATGCAGCGGACACCTAAATGGTACTCGTACCTGAATCTTTTAGCACAGAGAGACAATCAATGGCAAAAATGATAATAGTTCAAATGAATAATAATAATGATTATTATTATTTTTATTATTATTATTATTATTATTATTATTATTATTATTATTATTATTATTATTATTATTATTATTATTATTATTATTATTATTATTATTATTATTATTATTATTATTATTATTATTATTATTATTATTAACAAAAAAGAAGAAGAAGAAGAAAAGATGATGATGACGATGGTGTTGATGATGATAATAATAATGATAGTTCTCCCACTATATATTTATAATTTTTCTTATGCAATCGACGAAAATACTGTATCCCATCTCCAACCATTCCAACCTATCTCCTGCGG
This sequence comes from Elysia crispata, assembly GCA_033675545.1. Classification (NCBI taxonomy): domain Eukaryota; kingdom Metazoa; phylum Mollusca; class Gastropoda; family Plakobranchidae; genus Elysia; species Elysia crispata. The sequence continues at coordinate 82,169 of JAWDGP010000620.1, read as the reverse complement.
ATGTACGCTGTAATTCATCTAAAAACTCGTTCATCTGAAAGAAGCACGAGACGAAAACATTGGCCAAGCTGATATGAAAAAAAAAAAATAGAAAAAAAAAGTAGGCGTGTTATTTAGGTCAGCCGTTGACCTGATTTATGATAGGGTGACCGCTCGGATTGTAAGGTTTTCGGCTCATTATTTTGATCTCTTGCCCGGAACATATAACACAATCCAAGATAATGTCTAAAAGGTTGTTTGGTTGTATGTGGCAGAGGCTTGAAAACCTCGAGAGGTCGTCTGCGACAACAGACATTAGAGTTACGTCCCTTGATCTCGTGAAACGGTGACAAATTGAAATGTGTCTCAAACTGGGCGGGTAGAACTTGCGTAGATCTATGTTTTCTATTTGAACTATACAAAAAAAAAAAAAAGAAAAAAAATAGTTCATATCTGTGTCAGCGCCTAAAGTAAGTTTAGGGAACGAACAAGAAAAGAAGAAGAAAAAAAAACAGGTACAAGTTATTGTGCCCCAACTAACCTTAACTATGTCAAATGTTGTTAATGTTTTCGTTTTGTTTTGTTTTTTTATTTATTATTTTTTGGTTTGCCCTTTTTACTACTAGTTTGCGTGTCGCTCCATAATTTGTTTTTTTATTTATTTGTATTGTTTTTATCTACTTTTAAAATTTTTTTAAAGTATCAATCCGCTAATTTTTTTTTTTTTTTTTTTGGTCATAGCAACTCTACACTAAAATTAAGTTTCATAAACCCAGAAATAGATATATGATAAAGCGGAAGAATGTAAGATCCTGCACAGTGAAGAGCAAAGTCTATAGCAAACAATCAAAAGAGAGGTATGAAAAGCTCACACTCTTCAACAGAGTCAGTAGTACAAGCTTATCATTATTTTACAAAACCTGAAAAAATTACACTTTAACGCTAATGCTAGTTGTGGAGTCCACTTTGAATCTTTGGTGAGAGTGACGACGCTCCAGAGTTTCCCGGAAAACAGAAACCTGAGACGGCGGCTTACGTTAGATCTGATCCGATCCACCATCATAAACTATCTAAGACAGGGATCGAACCCGGAGATTCCTGGAGTCATTTATATGCCCTACCGACTGAGCCTTTACCTGATGTCCAACTACAACAAGTGGAGACAAGCTCACTCACAGAGGCTCTGGACCCCGGGGTTCCATGCTATTTGATTATACAGTTGTAAACATGTTCTCGAAGTCATCCGACTCAACTCAGATCTACCGCGATGGACACTTCAGACCTTTTCAAGCCATTATTTTTTAAATACCAAAATATGGTGGGCAGTCGAGCCTCTCACAGGTTGTGACAGTGTTACACGTGACTGTGATCTGTAAAGGGAAATCTTCAGTTTTGGCTCTGGCATTTTTCAATAAGGTTAAAGCTAATATATCTAGTATAAAATTGTCTCTAATATGAGAAGTGTAAGATCTTTGTCCTCTTGATCTAACAATTTTATCTTGAGTTATAGGCCACAATTTATTATTAAATAAAAAAAAACCCAACGCATCTGATCTGGAAATTATACCTGAATAACTACTACAGACTACATTTAGTCCAATCCAAGATATCTTGGGTGTGGGCATGCACGCAACGCAAGTGTAGTAATATAGGGCGGTATTTCTTATTTCTTTACCGTCTCTTAAGTTTCTGTCTTACACAGAGAGCATAAATCTTTGTATTTTAACAAAAGTATAACTTAAATCTATTCTTTTATTTATTCATTTCAAACGTATTTTTCCCCTCAAAATGCGGCACAAAGAATAGAGCGTGACTTAGAAAGCAAAAGAAACACGTACCAAATCCAGATGTAGGTGAAATGAACGTGACTTAGGAAGCAATAATTGTTATAGCTACAGGCGCTAGATCCTGATGTAAGGGAAATATTCTCTGTTCTTGCTCTACAGCTTCAAGACTCGCCACACATTTCCAACAGTAGATTAGACACAACAGGTTACCTATGACAATACTCGGGCCACTGATCTAATCAGTTTAGTAGGTCTAGCTCCGACCTCTCTTATCTGGGCTAGGAACACTAAAATATATTATCTTAACCCAGCACTTGTGGAGCTTGCAACTGCCGCACTTGGACCTAGTTTTCTTTTTTCTTTTTTTTTTTTTCAAACGGCTCCCGTTTCCTATTAAGCAAGGATTTGACAGCACTTTGTAATATCAAATAGAAGCAGGTTTGATTGTTTCACTTGTCTCATAAGCTCGAGAGCTCATACACTTCACGCGCCGTGTGCAGAAGAGGAAAATATAATTGTTCTTGGAAGAAACATTGAAAGAAACTTTTATACTACGCATAGAGCACGTTTCTGGCTTCGCTACACATATAGATTGTTTCCGGTGTCGCTTTACTTGTAGTAGCGTTAAACTTTTTAACAGGGTCTGCCGATGGAGAAACACCGGATCCAACTATAGAGCTCGAGGGTTACATCGCTATATCCAGGCATGCGAGCTTTCAATACTCTTGGTCTGGACACTCGTCCTAGGAGGATTGATTAGCGGATATAGTCTTCACATCTTGTTCGGTAGAGCTCCTATTCGGAACTGCATCTTCTCGACAGATAGACTCAAAACGTCATGACAACTTGAGGAGAATTCCAATGTCTCAAGGTTCTGTATATTATAACACTGTACTATAACTGGTTCTGGCGGAGATGTAGAGTATCCGTTATTGTTGTAAAGTTTGATTTTATTTATTGTGTTAGTCTTCCCCACCTGTTCATTGCTGTAAAGTTTGCTTTTATTTATTGTGTTAGTCTTCCCCACCTGTCCCTTGTTATAAAGTTTGCTTTTATTTATTGTGTTAGTCTTCCCCACCTGTCCCTTGTTATAAAGTTTGCTTCTATTTATTGTGTTAGTCTTCCCCACCTGTCCCTTGTTATAAAGTTTGCTTCTATTTATTGTGTTAGTCTTCCCCACCTGTCCCTTGTTATAAAGTTTGCTTTTATTTATTGTGTTAGTCTTCCCCACCTGTTCATTGCTGTAAAGTTTGCTTTTATTTATTGTGTTAGTCTTCCCCACCTGTCCCTTGTTATAAAGTTTGCTTCTATTTATTGTGTTAGTCTTCCCCACCTGTCCCTTGTTATAAAGTTTGCTTCTATTTATTGTGTTAGTCTTCCCCACCTGTTCATTGCTGTAAAGTTTGCTTTTATTTATTGTGTTAGTCTTCCCCACCTGTCCCTTGTTATAAAGTTTGCTTTTATTTATTGTGTTAGTCTTCCCCACCTGTCCCTTGTTATAAAGTTTGCTTTTATTTATTGTGTTAGTCTTCCCCACCTGTCCCTTGTTATAAAGTTTGCTTTTATTTATTGTGTTAGTCTTCCCCACCTGTCCCTTGTTATAAAGTTTGCTTTTATTTATTGTGTTAGTCTTCCCCACCTGTTCATTGCTGTAAAGTTTGCTTTTATTTATTGTGTTAGTCTTCCCCACCTGTTCATTGCTGTAAAGTTTGCTTTTATTTATTGTGTTAGTCTTCCCCACCTGTTCATTGCTGTAAAGTTTGATTTTATTTATTATGTTAGTCTTCCCCACCTGTTCATTGCTGTAAAGTTTGATTTTATTTATTGTGTTAGTCTTCCCCACCTGTTCATTGCTGTAAAGTTTGCTTTTATTTATTATGTTAGTCTTCCCCACCTGTTCATTGCTGTAAAGTTTGATTTTATTTATTATGTTAGTCTTCCCCACCTGTTCATTGCTGTAAAGTTTGCTTTTATTTATTATGTTAGTCTTCGCCACCTGTTCATTGCTGTAAAGTTTGATTTTATTTATTGTGTTAGTCTTTCCCACCTGTTCATTGCTGTAAAGTTTGCTTTTATTTATTGTGTTAGTCTTTCCCACCTGTTCATTGCTGTAAAATTTGATTTTATTCATTATGTTAGTCTTCCCAACCTGTTCATTGCTGTAAAATTTGATTTTATTCATTGTGTTTGTCTTCCCCACCTGTCCCTTGTTATAAAGTTTGCTTTTATTCATTATGTTAGTCTTCCCCACCTGTTCATTGCTGTAAAGTTTGCTTTTCTTCATAGCAGCTGTATGGGTTTCGATGATATAAATCTCTTATTTTTGTGAAATTTATATTCCTTCAATGTATATGCAGTTGTGTTCCCCACCTGTTCATGTGAACAGGCAATCAACTTGTGAGATATGAATATTAAAACAAGATCAGAAAAGAACACTCAGAGAAATCCATGCAGACCGCGAAAAGAAATTAATTTTTTTTTCATTGTGCCTTGCAGCAGTACGTGAAACTTTGCTGCAAAATTCAACTTTTCATTTAAAGAAGATAATGAAGTCTAAATAATGTTTTCCTCTTTCAGAGGCATGTTAATTGTTTCATGAGTCAGACAAGTGAAGGGTATGGCTGATTAGGTGAGAGGTTGGCAAAATTTAATTTGATAATGCTGGTTCTAAACACAGCAATTGCTTCCGTGAGGTCCAACTTGCAGTAAGTACAGAAACATACACACAAACATACTTATATCAGTTCATTTTCAAACCGAGTACAACAGCAAAAAACTTCGGGTGAAGAAATTATCAAAAAAAGGAAGCAGAAGAGATCAGAAAAACTACAAGAGAAAACGTTATTCAAGGGAGAAAAGATCATAAAAAGATCAATCTTCAGCAAAATCTTTTTCGCGTCTATTTCTGGTAACATTTTCACCAAACAGTATCAGAGAAATATTCATCGAATATTCAAGAGCTTTAGATGCTCTTTGATCTAAATTGGAAAACATTTTGTTCCGTCCCTTCAACCATTTTGCTCAAGACTACTGATTAAATTTGATTTAGATTTTTGTGTGAAGGACATAAAAGGTTTTCTGTGGGACGGGAAACGAAAAAACAAAACATAACAAAAACAATTGAAGAAAGCCTATAAGAATGTCGAGCTAATAACTTACTAGGTTGGTTGACGTGTAGGTCTTGGGACAGCCATTGTGTTTAAGAAAACTTTAATGAAAATTTAATTCATAATTATTAATGTCGACCCAAACCTCACAGCTTGTCGAATGTATTAAAAAATCTTGCGAGTGTTTTTTTGTTTATTCTAGTTTTGATACAATGCGTCTGTGCATTTACGATATTGCTTCACGGTTATCATATCAATTTATAAAAGTTTTAATCTCTATTAATAATTATGCCTTTGTTTCATAACCATCTAGCTATATCATGATACCAAATTCTATCTCTTCTTCTCTTTCTCTTCCTTTTTTCTAAATAGAACAACAAAAGCACCACATAGGACAACTCGGTAATTACAAAGAACCCCAAAAGACGAGTGTGTGTCTGTAAATAATATAATGCTGAGGCTAAAAAAAGAACAGGCACACAGCTTTATAATTACGGAAAAAAAAAAAAACACAACTATTAATTTAACGTATAAACGTTTCTGACAAAGCTGCATTAGAGGCGAAAGTTCATTCTTAAAATCAATAGCTGTGTTATTCCTTTTATTTTCATTTTCTGTCATGTAATCATTAAGCTGTGTGCCTGTTCCATTTTAGTCTCCCTCTCTCTTTTTCTTCCGACCCTGTCAAACACGAAGACTTTTTCTCTATCTCTCTCATTTTCTCTCTGTCTCTTTTCTCTGTGTGTGTGTGTGTGTTTCTCTCTCTCTCGCTCTTTCTCTCTCTCCCACCCTCTGGCTGCTCTCTCTCTCTCTCTCTCTCTCTCTCTCTCTCTCTCTCTCTCTCTCTCTCTCTCTCTCTCTCTCTCTCTCTCTCTCTCTCTGCTTCTCTCTATGTCTCCCGTTCACTTTTTTGTGGCCGTTGCAACCTCTGACATTATTCACAATATCACATCCTCTTTCCTCCCAGTCACAGACCGTCGATCGCCTTATCTGTATAAACCCGTCGTGTTTCAATCATTGGCAGAGCAGACACAACCGAAAATAAAACACCAAACTACTAGTTTACGGCTTTACGCGTGAGGCATCGGGCCCCTGCCTTGCTCAAGGAGTGCCTGCTTATCGACCTGTCCCTGTACATTCAAAACGGGTAGAGCATTACACTCGAGGAATCAAGGTGGTCTTTTTCGGGATCAATCGGTGGATAACAGCTGTTGCAAAGATTCTAGTTTACCGCAAACATGCGATCCCAACTTTAAAATGAGACCGAAGCATTTTCCCTTTTGTGCAAAGAAAATGGTTTGGAAATAATTGGGAAGAATAAATTGTGGTGTAATTATCAAGTTAAACTGAGCCATTTTGTCACGACGTAGAACAGGTGATGTGGTGTGCGCTCTGAAGACAGGCGTTGGCAAGCCGTGAGATCGATGCTTCCTAAAACATAAAGAAAATGATGGAAGATCGATAACAGATCGATAGTGTCAGAGGTATTCTTGGAAAGTCTTTCTTTACCCAACACAGTCATACAGGTTTCGTTTTACTTTCTGTTGCGATATGTAAGCTGTTGTTACGAGGGTTCGGAAAGCCCTAATCTCACTTACTGCTGCTCTTGAAGATATATGTCGTCATATCGAAGGTTCTGAGAAAGTGAAGATCAGAGAGAGAGAGAGAGAGAGAGAGAGAGAGAGAGAGAGAGAGAGAGATACAAAGAGACAGAAAAGGGGCACAGAGAAAATGAGAGACATTGAGAGATAGAGTTAGGGTTTGACAGTGTCGGAAGAATTGGAGAGAGAGAGGGAAGCTAAGAAGGAACAGGCACACAACTTTATGATTACGGGGCGAAAAAAGAAAATGAAAAGAAACAACACAATTACTGATTGAAAGTATAAACCTTCGTATGGAGAAATCATAGGCATAATCGATGTCACGACAAGAGAAAGACAGATAAAGAGAAAGCCAAAAATTATGAGGGCAAGATAAAGAGATAGAAAGAAAGATATATTTGGGGAGAGAGAAAAAGAATAAAGAAAAATTAAAGAAAAACGAAATGTATCTTAAAAAAAGGATATTCGCAAAATTGGCTTGTGTAAGTGGTACTAGTTGAATAGTAAAAGAAATATCTACCTTTCGTCATTGAAATACGAAAAACAACCACTATGTCCAACAATCAGTGGCATTTACATAAAGCGCTAAAATGTTTATATCTTCTTTTCAATTTTTCATTTTTACATGTATGTGAATTTTTGAAATGGTATCGGCGGTTTTAAACGGCATTTTTTCCTTACAGCAAACACTGCTACACTGTTACTCAGTTTGCTTGCAAAACTTTAAAAAACTTACGTTCAATACGGGATCAAAATAGGTCTTCGTTGGAAATGAATCTGACTATATCCCAAACATTTCACTCATTCGATTTTATTATGAAATAAACGACAAGCAAGAATGTACATCAAGATCATGCGTGGACTCTTAAACACAGTTTTATATGTAGATTGATATATAGGGCAAAGTAACCAATTTAAAAAAAAACCTCGATAATTTAGAGAGAATAAACCGGAATGTAAACTCATTAGCAGATAGTTCAAATGCGAGACAACTGAAAATGTAAAAATCGTATTTATGCTCAATGTACAAAACATTTTATATTATTGGTGCATAATGTTTATTATAGTAAATGATATTTAATCTTGTGTCAACATGAAGTAGATACGATTCGATCTTGAGTCTCCATACATTTTGATGAGATTCGATCTTGAGTCTACATGAAGTAGATGAGATTCGATTTTAAGTCTACATGAGGTAGGCAAGATTCAATCTTCAGTCTACATAAAGTAGATACGATTCGACCTTGAGTGTCCATACATTTTGATGAGATTCGATCTTGAGTCTACATGAAGTAGATGAGATTCGATTTTAAGTCTACATGAGGTAGGCAAGATTCAATCTTCAGTCTACATAAAGTAGATACGATTCGACCTTGAGTGTCCATACATTTTGATGAGATTCGATCTTGAGTCTACATGAAGTAGATGAGATTCGATTTTAAGTCTACATGAGGTAGGCAAGATTCAATCTTCAGTCTACATAAAGTAGATACGATTCGACCTTGAGTGTCCATACATTTTGATGAGATTCGATCTTGAGTCTACATGAAGTAGATGAGATTCGATCTTCAGTCTACATGAGGTAGGCAAGATTCAATCTTCAGTCTACATAAAGTAGATACGATTCGATCTTGAGTGTCCATACATTTTGATGAGATTCGATCTTGAGTCTACATGAAGTAGATCAGATTCGATCTCCAGTCTACATGAAGTAGATGAGATTCGATCTTCAGTCTACATGAGGTAGACAAGATTCAATCTTCAGTCTACATGAAGTAGATGAGATTCGATCTTAAGTCTGTATAAAGAGATTCGATCTTCAGTCTGCATGAAGTAGATGAGATTCGATCTTCAGTCTACATGAAGAAGATGAGATTAGATCTTCAGTCTACATGAAGTAGACAAGATTCAATCTTCAGTCTACATGAAGTAGATGAGATTCGATCTTCAGTCTACATGAGGTAGACAAGATTCAATCTTCAGTCTACATGAAGTAGATGAGATTCGATCTTCAGTCTACATGAAGTAGATAAGGTTCGGTTTACATGAAGTAGATAAGATTCGATCTTGTGTCTACAAGCAGCAGATAAGATTCGATCAGTAGTCTACATGAAGTAGATGAGATTCGATCTTGAGTCGACAAGCGATAGATGGCATTTGATCTTTACGCGGAGAGGCTCCTCACATGGCTGCCCGACCTAAATGATTCAAACCAGCCAGGAAAATGAGCTGATCTTTAAGTTAAAGAAAAAATTGATAACTTTGTTCAATCACAATACAACGACCAGAAATCAATTAAGCTGTAAGACTATTTTTGACAGATTTGTCTTTCATTCTGCTTCCATGTTTCGCCTTTGAATCAGCTCAAGTTTGCAACGTTCCTACGAGTATAATCCTAAATACACATTTCAGAAAAGAAAGTCTAAATCAAGCAATCTTATTTTTGTTGTTGTTAATTTTAGAAAAATTCTCATTTGCCCTAGTTATATTTTGTAAGCATCGAGTAAAGCGTCAGCTGTCTGAGATGAATAGATCCATTCTGATCAGTTCTCTATTAAAAAGTCTACTCTTTCAAAACGTTTCCTACACGCTATGAAAAATAAAACCTCTAGAAGTGAGAGAACAGTTGGGAGACCTGCAGCGCCGAGAGCAAACCACAGAGTGTATAGAGAGTATAGGATGAACTAATACGGCCTTTAACTACGGCTGTAACACCCACAACAAAGGGAGCTTCACAGCGGAGACCCGTAAACACTGGAACCCTCTGAGGGCCCGTGGGACGGACCAGCCGCTATAGTAAGTAATGTACCGAAGGCTTGCTGGTGATGCCTGAAGCGCTTTAGCGGTTACTCCCCTTTGATTTGCACCTTAGATACGGGCGTTGCTAAGCCTCGGGGTGGTGTATTTTTACGTTACTTCCGTGAAGTATTTGATGCTGTTCCACTGTAGTATACCATTCAAAATAATTTTTTTAAACAGGTTGTGAGTTTGTGTCAGCATGTAATAACTCTGAATTAACACAAATTTAATGCCTTATGAATTCTTCAGCTCGCAATTAGCTATTGTAGAGCAGTATTTCTCTACAGTCTGTTTATTCAACATATGTTTGCAAAGTGAAACAAACAAACGCGACTGAAGTTTTTACACACACACACACACACACACACACATATATATATATATATATATATATATATATATATATAAAAGCAGAATTTATCTTAACATGATCAAAACCGTTTTTTACTTACTCTCAACAGGATATGTTATAGTGGCAAAACAGTGGTTCAATTTACTCTAAACATTACATTAGAAAACTTTAAAAAGGAGACTTGCTACGGTTCTATGATCCCTCTGAAAATGGGATACATGTATTTCTCTTCTTCCGTGTCCCTTTCTTCTACAGAAAACAAAATCATGTGACTTTGCGGCCAGTTAAACCTCTGAGAGGCTAAACGAGACCATTTCTTAACACCTGATGTTTTCGTAAATTAAACTTGGTACAAACAGGCGTGTGTTTATCAAAGAATTTCTGAAGAAATCTTGCCTGACAGAGAAAAATGATAATATTTAGAAGTCCAAGCTCTTTTCTAGCGTGACGATTATGAAAAGCCGCGACCAAGTTGCTGTGTTCTTCGCGGAAGTATAAAAAAGCTTCATTTCAAATCTGAGTGGAATGAAATCTCTCCACAGGTGGTTAGGAAGAAAAGAGGAGAGAAATGGAGCTTCAATCATTTCATTGCCGAACAAAATGTGCCGAGGGCCACAGAAGAAAAAGGAGAAAAATATAAAATAAATGAGAGAGAGAGAGAGAGAGAGAGAGAGAGAGAGAGAGAGAGAGAAAATGGTGGTGTGTGTGTGTGTGTGTGGGGGGGGGGGCTAAAAAGAAACAGGCACTCAACTTTATATTTACGAGATAAAAGAAAACACAATACAACTATAAGTTTAACTTCTAAACGTTTGATTGTGCACATTTTTTTCCCACTGTATTATAATATGCGTCCTATTGGATCATCTATAATTGCTAAGGTGTCCTCCAAGTGTGGCGGTTTTGCTCTTCTATTAAGAGGGAGAGAGAAAGAGAGGCAGACACACAAATGGACATAGAGACAAATACAGACTGACAAAGAGGCAGGCAGACAGTCAAGCAGATTATATAGAGAGAGTAAATACAAAGTGAGAAAAGAGGGAGATTAATAGAGAATTATACAGAGAAAGAGGCAATGCAACAGACAGAGAAAGAGAGAGAGAGAGAGAGAGAGAGAGAGAGAGAGAGAGAGAGAGAGAGAGAGGAGAGAGAGACAAAGACAGAGGGAGGCAGAAAAAGAGAGAGAGAGAGAGAGAGAGAGAGAGAGAGAGAGAGAGAGAGAGAGAGAGAGAGAGAGAGAGAGAGAGATCTGAAAGCAGAAGTTAATAATTGTAAACAAGTTTTATTGCGTCGATGACCTGATTAGCAGGGGTCAGAGGGGTCCAGTCAGCAAGGTTGACATGTTTGTTCATTTCATACCTCGCTGCGCCACATCTACAGAGAAGCAGAGAAGTTCTCAAAAAACGTTGTTTCGCGTGTGAACTTTTGAACAATATTTTTTTTTAATATTTGTATATTCTTCGGATTTCATTTGATTTGTGTACAATATGACATGTAGGAGTCGGGCAGACAGAAAGATAGATGAATAGAGGGATAGATAGACAGATGGATAGTGAGGGAGAGAGAGAGAGAGAGAACGAAAACTAGAAATGGTTATTGGCGTATAGCAATGGAATTATCATATTTCTATATATAATTATATATATATATATATATATTTACACACACACACACACACACACACATATATATATATATATAGCCTTGAAACCTTAATTGCAAGCATGCATAGTCACTTAAATACACTTCATACAAAAAATAAAGAGGAAATTGATAAGAGGCAGACGAAAGGAAGAGGAGACACAATTATTTTTGTAAATGAAAATGAAAAAACAATTATTGATGGATAAATTGGTAGACAAATGGACCAAGAGGATATGAAAACATTTGAATTGAAAGTGAGATGACTAGGGACGCAGATATTTATTATCGTATTGTATGGAAAGAGCGAGTTTCAGAAAACATTTTGTCTGGCTCAAACGAAAGAAATATGATTTTTACATGCCGCGCAGCAGCTAGACATCACTATATTCTAGACCTTATTCTTATTATGATCTAGCACTATTAATTTGTTGTAGTTTAAAATCTATGATATCTACCGAAACAAAACAACGGTAACTACATGCATAATTAACTAATTTACAAGCAATATCATTGTAAAATGGAAACCACCCAAGTTTCTTAAAGGTTTCTTTCTATGAACTAATCAACAACGTTACATCGCTGCTTTTCTCTCGATATATGCCAGAATTTAACTATTTTTATGCCCCTCCTTAAAACTGGACTTGCGACATCCATGCGAATAAATCATACTTTTACAAGATATAAACATATCCCAGGTGGATTCAGATGAAAAAAGAGGGGAGAGAGGTGTTTGTTTAAGGCAATAATAGTGCTATCAATGCCTTCAGCATTTAAGTTTTTGTATGAAATACAATACAACTAAATAGTAGAAACACAAACTTGAAAATGAATTTTAACAGGCACATGATTCCTTTCATATCTCTTCAACAAACTTTAGTCTAAGAGTTTTAGAAAATCGATGGTAGAAATCTACGACTTCATTAAATTCCCATCAACTGTAAACAGCAATTAAGTTTAAAGCAGCATCACAGGATTCCCGCTTACCAGAAAGATTTTCACCGCGATATTGATCCCAACAGTCAGGCAGTGACTCTCATCTCCTGGAGCGGTGAGAGAGATCTATCCTGACGGAGCGAAGTCACAGCATTACACTGACACTGACACAGGGCGCTAGAGCCGTTAGTAGAGGCTGGGCCAGGCAGACACCTGTCAGTGGTGTGGTAAACAGTCCCAGGTAGGGCTGCATGTAGGAGATACCTGCTCTCTCTCTCTCTCTGTCTCTCTCTCCCTCTATCTCTATCTAACTGTGTGTCTCTATCTTTCTCTCTTTCTCTCTCTGTCTCGCTCATTCTCTCTATCTCTCTGTGTGTCTCTGTCTACCTCTCTTTCTATCTCTCTATCTCTCCCTGTCTCTCTCATTCTCTCTATCTCTCTCTCTATCCCTATATCTCTCTGTGTCTCTCTCTTTCTCTTTTGATCTCTCTCTACCTCTTTCTCTCTTGTTCTCACTCTACCTCTTCCTTCCTTATTACCTCAATTCCTTTCTCTCTCACTTCCTCTTTCTGTCTATTTCTTTCAAACTCTTTTCTCTGCCTCTGTTTCAATCTAATTACCGCCCTCTCTAGTCGTCCTTGTTCTTCACTCTATTTCTTTTTCTATGTCTCCCTTTCCCTCTCTTTTGTTTTTTGTCTTCCTCCTTCTATCTTTGACAGATTAACTCAGGAAAAAAAAACTCCCTCAATTTTTTGCCTATCTATCTCTAGTCCCCTTTATTTCTCTTTCTTTAAATCTATCTTATTTGGGGCGTTTCTACTATTTTACTATAGGTCTATGCCTTTCCTCTTTGTTCTGTCTCTCTGTCTACCTGCTTGTCAGTTTGTCTGTCTTTCATACTTGCTCTCTCTCTCTCTCTCTCTCTCTCTCTCTCTCTCTCTCTCTCTCTCTCTCTCTCTCTCTCTCTCTCTCTCTCTCTCTCCCATGCACTATCGACGCAGCCTGTTCACCAGGACCGTTTAACACATGTCCCGTGACTGCGCTGTTTGTATTTACTTACCAGTCAGGTACTTTGAAGTCTGGTCACCCATCGATCTGTCCCGTGGACTGCTGTAATCATAAATAATCAACCTTGGGATGAAGGATACACCTGGAGGTACTAACGGCCAAGATCACTGGTTCTCCTGAGTGTGTTTGGCCTCGACCTAACCCAAATTTCACCGAAACTTTTCACAGATGACACGGGCCAGCTTGGCATGCAGCTTGTTTGAGCATGTAGTAATAATTGGCTGAATGATTTGATAGTCACAGCGTAGATAGCTGTCACTGGACACTGGCTAGCGATGGTCACTTGACGCAGTAAGGAGCATCTACAGGTTGCTCGGGCAGAGAATAAATATTGTAACGGGATAGATTGGTGTTTCATATCTGCAATATGTGGTTGACTCATTTGTTTTATCGTGTTTGTTTTGGTCTCGTGGTTCTTTGATACAATCATACTTTTTTAAAAATTTAATCTTCTTGTTTTTAATATTTTTCTTTTTTTTTCTTTTTGCATTTTTTTTTATATGGTTGAGGGAGAATAGTAGAATGGGGACAAAATAGGAAAAGCATAATTATATAGGATTAAAGAGATGAAAAAAAAAATCAGTGACAGAGAAAGAGAGAGAGAGAGAGAGAGAGAGAGAGAGAGAGAGAGAGAGAGAGAGACACACACACACAGAGCGACACAGAGAGACAGACAGAGGCAGAGACAGAATGACAGACAGACAAACAGAGGAGAAGGATCAGGACAAAGAAATTGCCCAAAATGGGAATAGATTCACTGAATGTCCTGTCAGACTTAACAACTGTGAACTGCGTGCAGTTATCAAACTAGTAGAAGCGTGACCAACAAATATATCCGCTGTCTCATCTTGGGCTACTAAGAGTGAACTTGACTTAACAGTTCGTTTTAACTACTGCATTTTTTGCACCATATACTGTATCACTTAGAAAGATCAGAACAAAATTAGTTAACGCCTTTTATCACTCCATATTTAAAAAATTTTTTTTTTAGTTTCTATAATATGTGCAGCCTCCTTTTCCCCTAGCTTTGAAACCTCCCCCCCCCCCTCTCTTGCCTCATCTCTCTCTCTCTCTCTCTCTCTCTCTCTCTCTGTCTCTTCCTCTCTCCTTTCTCTCTGTCTCTTCCTCTCTCCTTTCTCTCTCTCTCTCTCTCTCTCTCTCTCTCTCTCTCTCTCTCTCTCTCTCTCTCTCTCCCTCTCTTTCTCTGTCTCACTCTCTCACCTTAATTTGCCTTTCTGCTTCCCTTGCTGTATCTAGATCTAGGTAGGTCTCCATTTTTCTCAGTCTAAAGTTTAAAAAATTACATAAATTCAAGGCATGCCAGAATACCTTTAAGCAAAACTGAAACTAACTCAACCCAGAAGATTTTTATTCACCAGTGACATAAACGAAAGCGAGGCTTACTTGGATTTTATGTGACACAAAACAACGTCTTGCTTTTAAGTTTTCACGACCAACTTAGAAAATGAAAAATATCTTAGATAAATATTTGTCCGAAATGGGTGCGATTCAACCGCGGAGATTGTATGATTATGTGTATCTACTTCCGTCTAACCTGACAGTCATACAACAAAAGAGACAGGCACTGGATTGCTACAATGTCTGGGCTCGTAGCGAACCGAACAGGTGTGTGGTGTGCTGTGTCTGTAGTTACCTGTTTCCTCTGGTCGGTGTACAAATGTACGGCATATAATAGTTACAAATCCATCTATCTACCTGACTGTCAATCTATTTATCTATCTTTCTGTCAATCTATCTTTCTATCTATCTATCTGTCAGTCTATCTATCTAACTAGCTGTCTATCTATCTATATCTCTGTCTCTCTATCTATCTATCTATCTATCTATCTATCTATCTATCTATCTATCAATCTATCTATCTATCTGTCTATCTATCTAACAGGCTGTCTAACTATCTCTATCTATCTATCTATCTATCTACCTATCTACCTATCTATCTACCTATCTGTCTATCTATTTATCTATCTACCTATCTACAGAATGAATTTATACAAATTCATGACATGCATGTTTAGCGAAGCACTGTTTCTGTGCTCCCTTCAGATTTTCTGCTCTGCCTGGGGTGCCCTTCTTTTAAGTTTTCACTTACTTTAAAAAAAAACAACAACAAAAAACAACGATATATGAATCAATCGATCTAAGTAGTGTATTTATTTGTCTATTTGTCTGTCTATTTATCTATTTACTTATTTATTTATTCGTGTATATACTGTAACATTTAATATCAACCCTAAAGCCCCCTTCAGACGCCCAGTTTTTTGTATGCGGTAAAGCCATCCGGTCAGTCCATGCGAATGAAAATAGTAGTGCAAAGAAGCGGCTTGACAAAAATCGTACCGGATAGCTTGATATCTGGCGCAGCTAGATATTTCCCATCCGGTGGACATCCAGTGAACTGGGGCACTGGCGCCTCGAGGTCTTTACTTTGATCTTGCCGCGCGCGGAGCTAAAAATACGAATAAAAATATTTTGAACTACTGGTCCAATCTAAAAATTAATACGATTTTCGTGATCAGCGACCTTCAATTAGACAATTAATAGCGGGGATCAGAATTTAACGATAAATTAAAAAATAAAAAATTCGAAATCATGTTGATCATCCTTTATTTTTGTGAACGTTTTGAATTTCGCGCGAACTAGATTCGACAACCCAATGATGTCATCATCTAGGCCAAGATTTGAATGATCAGGTCAACTGATATCCAACTGATGCATGTAAACGGTCATATGGTTGCTAATCCGGTTAGTGTCAGTTTCAACTGACCGGATGGCTTTACCGGATACAAAAAACTGTACAACTGAAGGGGGCTTTACTCTTTAGACTCATAGAATCTGTTGCCAAAAGTAATTAAAAAAAAAATTAAATCCAAGAGTCAAGGCTGAGAGAAAGAATGATATGACAGCCTAGCAGCTTTGTCGTTTTAAGTGGTCCCTCAGGTTTAGAATGTAACGCGATCTTGCTCATTTTACCGCTCGCTTTTAAAACCTCATGAACATGTCACTGAGAAGATTTGTTACTAGAATCTTGGGGAGAAACAGAAGAAGCTCATTTAAACACAGATGGCTTTCTTGTAGGCTTGCTAGATGGGTGGTTCATCATTGAGAAGGCTATTTGATAAATCAGTACAGTTATTATGAAGATTACTAATAAATGTGAAGTAAGCTTTTACTGCTAAGACGTTGAAATAATAGATCAAATTTGGAGATTACCGACATAAGCAAAGTCATATTCAGTTTTAATGGAACAGAATAAGAGTGAGTGATGAAGGAAAGGAGGTAAAGAGAGAGAGAAAGAGGAATAGATGAGCAGGACTGGTGTAGATAGGAAGAGGCAGATAAAAACAATACGAAAGACGGGAGGGAAAACATATAGACGGACAGAAAGATAGACAGGCAGGGACAGACATGGAAAGCGAATGAGAAAGAGAGTTAAAAGAGGGACAGAGTCAGACAGAGAATGACAGAAGAATTAGGAGATAGAAGAGAAACGCCAACAAAAAGATAACAGAAATAGAGAGAAAGTGAGAGAGAGATACGTAGAGATAGAGAGAAAGACAACAGCAAAGAGAATAATTCTATATTTTTTCCAACACTCTTTCATGCCAAAGAAAATAAAGCAAAACAAAGGCAAAAAATTGCAAGAACTCAACAAATTCACCAAGATATTTGCTGCAAGTAATGTAATCAAGGCAAAAAGTCATAGAGAATCGGCTCAAACAAGTAATGAGTCAGAAAATACTCGTATTTCTAAAACAATCCGAGGATGCAATAAGTAATTCTAAGGCATTTTACTAAAGGAATATAAGTATAATGGCCATACAGAAAGTGAAAAAATACAATATTACATTTTATTTATTGTCATAAAAATACAAAGTTATAAAGGACGGAATGTTGACATTGGGGAGACTTTAAAAAATTATTCTGTTAATGCCTGTAATGAAATGATGGCAAAAAATAACTAATCATTCAATCAGTACAGCACGTTGAGAATCTTTGTTATTCTAACTACGCTAAACTGCATTATCAAGCCCTACAAAAATCAAGGATAAATATTTGAAAGGCTGTCTTTTTCTTTAGAAAAAAACTTTTGTACGTTTAGCATTTATTCACTTCATATGTGTCATCAAATTTACCATTTTGTATCACGATCATCTTTGGCGACATCTTCATCAACCTCAGCATCATCATCATCAGCAGCAGCATCAGCAACAGTATTATAATAATCGATGTCAGTAACACCATCGCCTGTATTGGTATTCAATCAGCAATCATAACCTTTAAATCACTATCACACTCTGCACTGTCAATACAATCACGTCAACCCTTTGGGAATGAAGAACTTTCCTGGAAGAAAATCTTGCCCTGAAACTCCGCTGTAAGACCATCTGGTATCGAAGCTGGCCATCAACTGTGTAGCATTCAGTTCGTACAGAATGAGCTAAGATGGTCGGAGATAAGATCCACAGAGCAAGAGAAAAAGGATGAAACAAGGAAGGGCAATAGTGTCAGTAACACATCCCAACCCTCGACAAAATCCTGAACTTGTGTGCCCAGGATCACTCATGGATGTGCACGATTGAAGCCTCCATCATTGCGCCATACTTTCGGTTTGTTAATGCGAAGTCAAGGTAACCTAATTACTTACACTATTCATTTGTCTTGAAAATAATTTATACCATGACATTAATATTTACCATAAAACTATTAAACATTTTTTGAACTTATGGGACTGTGAAACACATTTCCATTCAATAAGATAACTAAAACTTAGATTGTCCGACCTACAATTATTGCAGGAAACTGACTTGCGTTTCTTGTTAAAAGACTGACACATCGTTGGCAGGGCAAGTGCATCAATACTTGTGAGACTAAGCTACCGGGTCTAACTTAAAGGCTAGGTTTATGGAAAGCTGCACCAAGCGTTCGAGTAAAGACGAAAACTTTGAAACACCCACCAAGCTGACATTTCTAGGCCATGCAGCAAGGACACCAAGGACAACTGTCGGCCTAGCGCTATGTGTCTGTAGCTGCACTGTTTTGAATGTCCTCAGTGTTTCTTTCGATGTCGCCCGTGACATCATTCTAGTCCGGTACGTCTCAACGGATAAAAATTATCTCCTCTGGAATACAGTGATGATATTTGATCATGATCTGCTAAATCCTTTTGATCCATAGTACACGTTGCACGGCGTGTATGCATCTCCTTAGCATGGCACTGCAGTATTATGGCGAACCTGCCTGGCTGATATCTGCGGGCTTTGATATACTTTTAACACTCGATCCCAACAGCTTTGTCGTTGTGAAATCCTACATCTCGCTTCCAACACACACAAATATTGAATGGTATATCCTTTATCTCAAACTGTGGTCCCAGTTAACTCATCCTCCATGGGATCTCAAACAGAGGTCTCTACTCCGGGGCGAGGTGTGTGCCGCGTGTGGGGTGAGGGAGGTAGTTTCCAGGGCAAATACGTTCTGTCATTCCCACGTATAAGCTGGTGAGTGTAGAGCGTTTGGCGTATGGCTGGGACCTCGTAACTGGAAAAATAAAAAGAAACAAAACAATTCTAGAAAATGTACGTACTTGACACATAATATCTTCACCCACATTCTCGACTTTCCTTATATGAATGATAAACTGTACATCTTCACCTCAATACGCCCCCCTCCCTCCCCCTCGTCTGTCTGTCTCTATCTCTGGTTCTCTATCTGAGACTCTCTCTTTCTCTCACACTCTCTGTCTCTCTGTCTCTGTCTCTGTCTCTCTTTCTCTCTCTCTCTCTCTCTCTCTCTCTCTCTCTCTCTCTCTCTCTCTCTCTCTCTCTCTCTCTAAAATATATAATTCCCTGACTAAGGATGCCACCAATACTCATCCCGCCCTCACCGAGAGATTGCTGTTCCTGCCTGCGGCTGCTCTACTCTTGTCCTCTACCCTGTTCGGGCCAGCTGTTGCTGCTGCTGCTGGTGAAGATGCTGCTGTCATGCTGTTGAGGCTGTCCGGCAGCTGGACTAGGCGGCTGCTGTGAGAGGGCAGACAACCTGATCCCAGGTGAGGTGAGCTGGACAAGGCACCAGTTCTGGACAATGAGCGCAGGTGGGTCGTCCTGGGAGAACCAATCAGAATAGCGGTTATTGGGGAATTCTTCCCTTGCTTTTTTTTGATTGGCCAGTATGTTTAGCTTATAACTGATTGATACGTTCCGTCGCTAATAAAGGTGGTTTAGTTAGGTGCATTAATTTCTTTAAAGTCAACATACCAAGACGGCATCTTAAACTCATGTACTTCAAAGTCTTGCATTATCTCGTGTCAACGGTTTTAAATAGTCGAGTCGGGGTCCTGGTAACGTAGTCTTATAATATGTTGATAATTGGACTGCATTAAATCATTTAAATCTCATTTACCAGGTTATTTAAAATTACCCTCTGTACCTTGTTTTGATTAAATCGTATGTGTTATCCATTTATAGAAAAGCTTCAACCCCTGTCAGGCACTGCAACGCTCATTAAAAAAGGAATCTTTTTTTTTCTTCGCAAAGTTAAGGCGCTGCGGATTCAGCACTCAAAAAAGATAAATGTTGTTTCGTTCCTTTCCTAGACTTAAAGCGTTTATCATTTCAAACCAACCTAGTAAGCCAAAATGCTTATAATAGTTGTGACAATGAAATACATAAGTATCGACCTCAGCATTAGAGCGAGGTCTCGACCTACATGCTCAGTCTGGCTTCAGCTACAGTTTTAACGGAACAATATAAAGCTGATGGGTTAGCCATAACATTCTCAACTTAACAGCCCTGCCATGTCTAATCAGAGACTAAAATTTCTTGATAGCTCCATTTAAACTACAGAGTGCAAGCGCAAGCAACTAAACTATTCAGCTTACATATCGAAATGCATTTTCTAAATGTAGCTATCGATAATTTGATTTTAAAACGCTCCGAAAGGTTTAATCAAAATTTTTCTTGTATCGATGTGCCATATCATTCTTTTTCCTTTTTATTGGAATCTTTAGAACAGCAATGATTTTATTGGTTATAGATTGATCATTAATGTTTAAAAAGCACTAAAAGTTAAGGTATGAGTAAAAACAGGAAGGTAGGTAGTGGAGGTTCTACGGCTGAATACAGATGTAAAGAGAAAGAGCTCAATATTTAAGTAGAAGAATGGCTACAAAAATGGTTACTTGGGAGAAATTAAAGCACTAAAAACTCTTTAGCTACAAAGGGGTCAAAAAGGAAACTACAGAGAAGTGAATAGGAAACACAATTCTGTTAGAATTAAAAGCAATGAATTGCGCTTTGCTTTATCCTCAAAGTGTTCATGAGTTTTAAATTAGCTAACAATAGATTTATCTCAACTGGAGAATTCCCTTTATTAAATGGTGTATTTTGTAGTTATCTAACATCTTGCTCAGTTTGTGAATCTTGGAGATGCATAATCCTGTATTATCTTTTATAGATCTGTCAAAATTAAAGCCATTCAACTTTAATAGACAAACAGGAAGAGTTTCCTACAAGGCTTTTCATGTTTGCTGTTTGTAGATTAAGAATTCATAGAATTAGGAAACGGATGCAGGAAAAGAATGAAAAGGAGGAAAATTAAAATAATATTAATCTATGTAGCATCGCACGGCAAATCATACTCTACAAAACATTTTTTTGAAGAACAAGACTTGATTATGAAGATACGCCAGGCCTAAACAGAACTTAAGGAGTTCTAGAGTGCAGCGTGCAGGAAACAAAACCAAGAGACGGAATTAGTATTGTTATCGATCAGTCTTCTACGCAGGGAGTTAGAAAGAGAGCGAGGGCTTCTGGAAATGGTTCATCAGTGAAAATAAATTATATTTATTGTTAGATTTGGTACCACTTATTGGGGTAGATGTGGGAATAAACATTATTAAGATGGCAAACGAAAGCCTAAAGCAATTTATTCGATATCTCTTGAGATTGATTAATTTAAGTAACACATTTATCTCAAGATGGTTGTAAGTAGGCTGTTTGTGTGTGTTTCAAACTTATTCTTGATGTAACCACTCAAAAACTGGTATTGCAATAAGAAAGGATATGGTTTGAAAAATCTAATTATAAAGTGCACTCGAATTTTTAAACTTAAAATCTTACCGAAAGAAAGAAAAATTAATTTCCAGTTTAATAACATGTTTTTTAATAATTGTATAAATGCTAGAATAAGAACTAAACATTTTATAAAGAGATTTCTCCCTCTTTCACTGCAGTTTATTTGGAAATCTTATAACATTGTTAGTTCCAAAGTGGTAAATTTTTTGTTAGTTTAATAAAAAATGTTTTATTTTGTGAAAGTTTACATTAAAATATATCAATTCTCTGATAACTAGAAGTGGACTTGATATAACCTTGATATGGTGACTTCAACTCAGTCATATTACTTTTCACTTAGTAGTCGTGGTATTTTCTAAAGCAGTTTATGTAGATTTCTTTATATATTATGTGTAAGAAAATCAGATATTAATGATTTAAAAATTTTTAAAGGTAGTGCAGGAACATGAGAGAAAAAGAAAAGTGCAGCAAAATAAAAAGTTTGATCCTATTCAAATAGGTTACTTAGTTTACTTAGTTAAAAAATAAAATATCAAGCTGGATCGCAAAAAAAGAGAGGAAAAAACAGTTCAAAAGATATTGAGCGACGCATGCGCAGATAAAGTCCTACTTGTAACGCGCATGTCGCTTGGCAATTGTTGAACCGGAAGTCGGATCAACAGCTGACAGATTCTGCGACAGGCTGTTCACAAGGCGGTCCACGTTGAAGAGCTCCTCTGGTGACTGGTTGTCATGGTTGCCAGCCCAGATGTTCCGGTTAGTCAACTTGCTGCTGGCTGTGCTGGGATCTTTCCTGGCTGTGCTGG
>JAWDGP010000620.1:2500-52500 GCA_033675545.1 Elysia crispata | reverse complement strand
GCACACTGCAAATAGGGTAGTTCTATATATCTCAGTGTCGAGAAAGGAGATTCTGCACACTGCAAATGGGGTAGTTCTATATATCTCAGTGTCGAGAAAGGAGATTCTGCACACTGCAAATGGGGTAGTTCTATATATCTCAGTGTCGAGAAAGGAGATTCTGCACACTGCAAATGGGGTAGTTCTATATATCTAAGTGTCGAGAAAGGAGATTCTGCACGCTGCAAATGGGGTCGCTGCAAATGGGGTAGTTCTATATATCTAAATGTCGAGAAAGGAGATTCTGCACACTGCAAATGGGGTAGTTCTATATATCTAAGTGTCGAGAAAGGAGATTCTGAACACTGCAAATTGGGTAGTTCTATACATCTAAGTGTAGAGAAAGGAGATTCTGCACACTGCAAATGGGATACTTCTATATAACTAAGTGTCGAGGTAGCAGATTCTGAGCACTGCAAATAGCGTAGTTCTATATATCTAAGAGTCGAGGTTGGAGATTCTGTACACTGGAAACCGAGCAGTTCTATGGATCTAGTACATCACAAGATGGTGTAGCTCTATGGATCTAAGAGTGAAGACAGTAGTTTCTGAACACTGTAAATGTTTTGGATCTACAGATCTAGGATATATATATATATATATATATAAGAAGGTAGTTTCATTCCACAAATCTAAGAAAGGTTATCTTAACACCATGCAGGATGTAGCACTATAGATATTAGGGTTTATACAGCATATTCTGAACCCTTCAGATGGTGTAGCTCTTTAGATCTAGGATATCACAAAATGTTTTCTTTTATAGATCTAAGGGTCAAGACACTAGACTCTGAAGAATGTAAACAGTTGATCTCTATAGATCTAAGAGTTAAGAAGTTGATTCTGCAGATTGTTTAGCTCTAAAGATTTAAGATTAAAAGCAGCAGATTATGAACACTGTAGATGGAGTAGTTCTATAGATCTAAGAGTCAGGACAATTTATTCTGAACACTGTAGATGGTGTAGCTCTATAGATCTAAGGTGTCACACTCGGAGCTTTTACCTGCTTACTCGATCCCATTACATAGTTATCTGACTGTGCAGAGGAGGGGTTACTTGCCCCTGTCCGCGAGGTGGAGCTCAGTGCTGGCAAGTTCTGGTTAGATTGACCAATCAGCGCACGCGAAGGTTAGCAGCAGCTGGATATAAGCTTTGACTCAAAGTTTGTGTGCAGTAAAGAGTTGAACATAGAGGAATCACCAGACGTTTTTGAAGGGGAAATATTTACCTGATGTTTTTTAATACCGTACCCAATGTTAATATTTTGGATTAAAAAAGAAACAAAACCATTTTTCGTAAGGGAACTATATATACAGGATTAAAGATCATGTGCTGTTTTCTTTTTTTTTCGTCATACGGCCAATGGAATATTAAAATAAATTTAAAAAAAGAAAGTTACACGTGTAAAAGTGTGAAAGTAATTCCCAACACCATATTAAAAAAGAAATAAATTATATTCTTAAACTCAGAATAAACGTTTTCACACACAAATATATATGTATAAAATATTATTTATAGTGAAAAGGTTTAGAAATAACAGTGATTCCTATAAATATTCAAAAAGTTGACGAATTATTGTTTGTGCGTCGTTGTGAGCGCTTTATAAAACATTCCCTTGACAAAGTCTTTGCCACAAAAATTTATACCATCGAAATTTCTATAAATAACAAGTATCTACAAACTCAACAGATTCACAGAAACTGACAAAGCATTTTGGCAAATAAAAGTTCGTGCTCTTTAGATAAGCAAGTAAAGGTGAAAACTTAAAAATAAAATAAACAAAAAGTGAAACCAAATGGTTTTAACACAATTAAAATATGTTGCGAAAATATTTAATTGAAAATTAATTATTAAAGTAAAAAAAAACGAATTAAAAAGGCAATTAAATCTAGTAACCAAGGAAGCATAATTTTATATTCATTATAAAAGTGTAAAATCTAACAGCAACAACGACAACAACAACAACGGCAATAATAGCATCGAAATCTACAACCCCAGTAAGGAGAGCAGCAATGTTTGCTGCGGTATACCGAGTTCTGTGGATCAACGTACCGACAAAGCCTTGAGCTTCACCTCCTCCACACCCTTCTTGTCCCCAACTGAATGTTTCTTTTCGTGATCTTTGTCTCGGTGCTTTTTCGATTTCCGCTTTTTCTTCCTCGCTTTTGGTTCCGGTGGTTTCATTTCCGGTTCCGATTCGCTGTCACTGTCGCTGGAACTGTGAGGAACAAAATTGATGCAGCAACTGTATCAGTTAGACAAGCTCAGAAGTTATGTTGAGCGCGGAAGAAAGAAATACCAATGGCATATCTTAATTCTCTTTCAATGATATTAAAGTACGTTAAAAAGGGAAAATAAAGTTTTACTTAAGAAAAAAATACTAATAAAAACCAAAGAGGTTTAGTCTAAAAAAGTGTTGAGATATGTAAGCACGACTCTTTGATTTTGCTCTATAATTAGTTGATGAATTTAAGAATACGAGACAAAAAAAAAAAAAGAGATTGACAACCGTATCTATGTTGTGCAGCCTATCTATTAATCTGTTTTCAGGTAGAAATAACTTTAACTTCTATATTGCCTTAGACTGCGTTTTACATCAAAACAGTACAGCTACATTCATCACGATATTTTAATTTGGAAATGAACATTATTAGAAAGTGTTTCATTTGACTTTAATTGGCTGCTAACATAGCGAGAACACATACTCAGACTCATCAATGGCGTCCTGTACTCCAATCTCAGACAGGAAGCTCAGACAGTCTTCCATACTGTGCCCACCAGAGAGGTTCTCAAGCATTTGAGTGACGTCTTCCCTGCTGAACATCGGTCTTTGAGAAGTCTCCACCCTCGCAACAGCCTCATGTCCTCTAGCTTGAGAACCGCTGGTACCCCGCCCGCCTGCTGCGGTCTTTTCTTCGTTACCTTGGCTTCCACTTCCTTTTGGTGCGGCCGCGTCCTTGGTTACCGCACCTTCGCGGGGTGTATTCAATAGTGCTAACAGAGCACCTGTCCACTTCTCAGCGGACTCTTGAACCTTGGCCGCATCTGCTGCCTCTAAAGGCGCTGTGAGATGGGAAGTAACATTTTATCCTCTATTTAGAGTCTATTAGAACTACATTGCACGACACATGTTGATGCGATAGCTTCTGATATAATATTCATCCTACATAACTTTCTGGCTTCATTTTTTTTCATTGTTTAGTTTTCCTAAGATCAAATAATTTTGAACCAGAAATATTTTGTATCATACTCGCATTTTACAGGTATCCCTTTCCACATTTGGGCTGTTACAGTGTTAAAAAGAAAAAAAAACATTGATTATGAGTCAAAGAAGAGAGAGAGAGAGAGAGAGAGAGAGAGAGAGAGAGAGAGAGAGAGAGAGAGAGAGAGAGAGAGAGAGAGAGAGAGAGAGAGAGAGAGAGAGAGAGAGAGAGAGAATTATGCAAATTAATTTCTTAAAATTTATGACCTTTCTCTTTTTCCATTTTCAGATTAAAAAATTTACAACATTTGGCACGCTTTCTTTACGAGTTGTATCAATATTCCAAATACATTCTGGAGCAACAAATAAATATTTAATAGCTTGAAGATTCAAAGGCCTCAGTGTTTTATCATGTAGTGTAAGAGAGTATGCAGCTTCAAGTGTTGAAGTTTTCGCATAGTTTTCAGAAACGATATTCGTTCTGTGTTATGCTCTGCTCTATCAAACATTAATATTAACATATTATATCTCTTTGTTCTGCTCTATCAAACATTAATATTACCATATTATATCTCGTCGCTCTGCTCTATCAAACATGAATATTACCATATTATATCTCTTTGTTCTGCTCTATCAAACATTAATATTACCATATTATATCTCTTTGTTCTGCTCTATCAAACATTATTATTACCATATTATATCTCTTTGTTCTGCTCTATCAAACATTTATATTGCCATATTACAGCACTTTGACGCTCGATGAACAAATTATCGTAACGCAAATATCATCCTGTTGTTAACAGTTATTTCTAAGGCTAACTCTCTAACACTTACCAATGTCGTATAAGCAAGTATCGAGTCGTCTCATGTATCCACATACCTGTACTGGTAGACCCGAATCCCTCCAGGCTTGTACCCGGTTCCAGCAAGCCCTTGGAGATGAGAATCTGTTCCGTGATGACCTGGGTCAGGCCCAGCACTGCCTGGGTCTGAGTGCTGATTGGTCAGGAAGAAAACAAACCGGGAGTGTTGAGTGTGTTGTGATTATCAGAATGTTTGCGATGATTGGAATCATTTGATTAAACATTAATACGGTCAGCTTGAAGATCTACATGTATGCTATCTCCGGCACATGTAAATTATTGCTATCATTTCTTCACTTGGTTATTCTTTCTGAAAGAACACTATGTTGCTGCGATTCAAATTGCGCATTATTGTTTTTCATAATACTGCAGTTGCATTTTTCCTAGATAGTCCATAGAGATTCTTTGTCTGCTGGATCAATGATTTCTGAAAAGACACGAAGTCGCCTTGAAATAATGCTGTTTACGACAACATAAGTTCCGACTGAAGACGGAAAGTGATATTTGCGAACTTACATGCAGATTTTGTTAAGCCATGGCATTTCAATAGAAGTTAAATGTAACCGTCATTCATTTGAAAAACTTTGAACAGTTCAAAGTGGACGATGTTTAAACAGTAGAGCAGGTAGAAAGAGCATACACAAAGTGTTTGCATGATCTTAAAAAGACCAACATTCAAGTAATGCAGCAAACATCAGATAGCATACATCATATAACAATAGTAATAAACAAACATTCAGTTCAAATTTAATGACTATATTCTAAATTAAAAATTCTTCTGAGACAAATCTTCAGTATTCCTTCATCAAAGCGGATTAAAATTATCTTTATTCGTAATAAGAAAACGGTATAGAACATCAAATTCCCCCTAGTTTTCTCCACCAAATCTAAATATTGTTTTATTTATATTTTCTCAGCAAACCATTCAGCTTGAGGCTCACTTGTGGTCATCCTGTGCTCTGTGGTAGTCCAGTACAGTCTGCGCCAGGATTTTTCCCATCTCCATAAAGTCCAGAATGTTGAAGTGTCGACAACTGTCTCTGTGAACAGTGAAAAGTGAACAAACGATGCATTCTTTTCAAAAGAAGTGTCAGACTCTGTTTTCATAAATATCTTAACAGCTTTTTTAAAGCTTTGTACTAAGAAAGATCAGGATTATATTGCACCTAAATCTTTTTCTCTTGTTTTAAGGTTTATTGTTAAAAATCACATGGCGAATGAAAGATCTTGCCTTTTCATATATGAAAGCAAGATAGTTTCACATTATTATCCAAAATTGTATTCTAATCAAAATCGTCATTTAGAAAAGCACCATTTCTAACACATCCGCACTGTCGATGCAGTCTTGTTTTCTTTGCATGAAATATCCAGAAGAAACTTAAAGGACATTAACTCCTGAACTTCTTTGTTGTAAATCTGAATTAAAACAAACAGACTTATAGGTGCCTACAAGTTAGAATATCTAAAAAGATTCGTCGTTTTGGAGGTGGAGTGATTAGCATCTCATGTGGTATTCAATATGATAAATTTTGGCGGAAACATATTTATAAGCATCTCTTCTAATATGAGTGCTAGAGCAGTGAAACTATTTTGCTCTTCAGAGCTACCACTGAAAGGTCAACAGAGCTTTCACTGGATTGTACACACAGGTACCACTGACCTGTCCAGGACTGTCCCACTGAAGGTCGCCTCGAGAGTGAAGCTGTTGAACACATTCAGCTGACGCCACATGACCACACGGCCCGTGGACTCCTTGCAGCGGCGGATCTGGAACTTGCAAGACTTAAAGTGGAACTTCTCTGGACTCTGGAAATGATCAAAGAGATTGATGATTACAACGATTTTGAGATATCAAGTGCTAAAAGACGAGCATTTTCATCGTCATTATTGTATTAGGATAAACTTAAGGACAGCATTTACGATTGCTCAACAAACAATGAGAAGAAGTTTGAGGCGAAAATTTCGTTTGAATGAGATAAAGCATAAAGATGAAGACTTATTTTTTGAATTTGGAAACTCTAAACATGAGATTTATCACACACAACTTTTAAATTAATAAGTAATGCTCACGAATAGCTTTACAATCACTAAATTTTGATATGCTCTCAAAGCTATTATTAGGTTCCAATTTCTCAGGCCAAAACCGATAAAATAATGATAAAGGGATTAAACTACGCTTTTCATCACAGCACGTGTTGTGTTGTCGAAGCCATCTCTTCTCATCTCCGCCTGTTAAATCAAATCAAAGTAGTCGAGACCCAGGGGAAGCTAATCACTCTAAGACTCATGACCCAGGGGAAGCTACTCGCTCTAAGACTCCTGAGCCAGGGGAAGCTAATCACTCTAAGACTCCTGAGCCAGGGGAAGCTACTCGCTCTAAGACTCATGACCCAGGGGAAGCTACTCACTCTAAGACTCATGACCCAGGGGAAGCTACTCACTCTAAGACTCATGACCCAGGGGAAGCTACTCACTCTAAGACTCATGACCCAGGGGAAGCTACTCACCCTAAGACTCATGAGCCACGGGAAGAGTCTCTCCGAGATGAAGGCCCTGGCTGACCCAACAGGCGTGCTGTCCGCCTCACTGGACGTATTGTTGCCGTACATGAACACATTGGGCTTGCGGCTGTGCCCGTGTAGGTCACAGTACAGGGCGATCTGGGGAGGGGGGGGGAGGAGTGTAGATGTAAATATGTAAATATACAGTGACGGGGGCGAGAGGGGGGTGGGCAAAGATAAATTAAGCATTTAGAAATATACAGCTTCCCTTTACTCGTAATTTGCACCAATGTGGACAATATGAAAAAGAATGTTGACGCGGAGACTCTGAGTTCAAAATTGACGAATTCTTCCGTGAATCAATACTTAATTGCTGATAAAATTGGAACAATATGTTATGTATCTTAATCTTTCGACGCTTAGCCACAGTAAACAAACCAAACTGAGGATTAAACTGAAGATGAGTCATTATAGAAAATGATAATGTTATTGTTATCAATAGTTATATTTTGAGAGCAAAAGTAACTAAAACATGTCCTTAAAATTTTAATATAAGTCTATCGCCATAGTGTCTCTAAGTTGGAATCAAACACCAATTTAGTGACATTGTGAGATTGTGGTTTCATTACCTATATCAGAAGGATACAACGCTCAAAGTTTATTTTCTCCCCACAGCGGTTCATTCAGTGCCTGGTTGACATCACAGTCATATCATAGCTTATTTTCCCTCCAAACCTTTGGTCTCATATGAGGCTGTTTCAACTTAATAAAAAAAACACATCCTGTCTCACCTCGCATGTTTTGGACAACTCGTCCACCATGTTTTTGATATGCCAGATCACCGGGAAGTTCTCTCGCCTCGGGTGCCTGTAGTTGCGGTTCAAGTCCCTGGCCGCCAGTGAGCACCTGTAGTTGCCGACGATCACACCGTCGGGGTTCACCATAGGGACGATCTTGAAGATAAACTTGTCACGGAGTTCCTGGACAGCGTGGTGAGGTTTCAGTACCGAAACGTTACAGCGGGTATAATCTAAGTTCATAAGCATTTCCTCTATATATTTCATTGTCTTTTGATGTTCCCATTACTATCCCTATAGTGTTGTTCCTTCCTTTCTTTTTTCTCTTCTGCCTTTTTTAAAATTTTTCTTTACCTTTTCTATGCTCTAATTTGCCTGATCCACAATTCTTTGTCTATGTCATGGCTATATTTATCTCTTTCTTTTTTAAACATTTATCTCTTTCTCTCTCTGTGTCTGTGTCTGTGTCTCTGTCTCTGCCTCTCTCTCTCTCTCTCTCTCTCTCTCTCTCTCTCTCTCTCTCTCTCTCTCTCTCTCTCTCTCTCTCTCTCTCTCTCTCTTTCTGTTTGTCTCTCTGTCTGTCTCTGTCTTTGTCTCTATCTCTCCCCCCCCCTCTCTCTCTCTGTCTTTTTGTCTGTCTCTTTGTCTATCTCTGTCTCTGTCTCTATGTCTTTCTTTCTCTCTCTTTGTCCGTCTTTCTCTGACTCTTCCTTTCTTTGTATCCATCACGGCATTTTTAAGCTCTTCCACTGTTTATACCGCACTATTTCGTTCCCTGTCCTCCACCCGAATAAAACATCCCCCATCTGCCCCCTCCCATAACCCCCCCCCCCCTCTACGTACCTGAGCCTCTGGGTCAGGGCCTGTGATGAACTCCAGCAGCCCCTTCATCATCCAGCTGGCCTGACTCTCCCCAGGGTGGACTCGACCAGAGATCACGATTCCTTTCTTCTCTTCTTTGGAGGCTGCGAATCAAAAAAGAAAGTACCATAATTATGGCATCATTCACTGAAAGGATTTGTTATTGTCAACACTAAAATGAATTGGCGCACTTATTTTACAACATTGGTTTAAAAAAAAAGATGTCATAAACACTCTAGATCAACCTTGTGAAAGTTCTTGTGAGATTAAAAGCTTAGGCGCCATTCCACACCTGAGCCTGCCTGTCTAAAGTGAATCTGACACAGCCGGCTCCAAAGACGATCTCCCTAGACACAGATTTTGCTTCACGAGAGTATTGGTCAGTTTCGTTGCTTTCGAATTATTTTTCTTACATTTTGGCTAAATCAACAGCATTGACGCGGAATCTTTTTTGTAACCACAATATCTTGCAAAATGCATAAAAACAACGTCACAAGAGACATAGAGGTGTGTCCAGAAAGACTGTTCCAAGGCACACATTAAAGAAAATTTTATAACGATCCTTTAGAAAAAAAACGTCCCTGAGATCAAGGATCAAAAGAAGTCTCGGGTCGTGCAAGTTTTTAATAGCATATTCATCAGATATAGTTTGGACTTGTTTGTTTTCACTAATTCATCTTTTGTTGTCTCAGTTTACAGAACTGAACCTTGTGTATAACGGGAAAAACTAGAAAAGTATGCGGGGTGAAACCTGAGATCAACTCTTCAGTTGATCTGAAAAAGTTGAGGTACGATGATCTTTCGAAACATTATGAAAACATCTACGACCCCAGGTCTGACAAATTGATACCTGGGTCCCGTTCGTAGAACGGGATTCACAACCTGTTGTAAAAATGGGAAGCGCACCAATAGATCGAGCCCAGATTCAGATTTGAAGGCAATGCTTCCTTTTGCTTCTCTTTACAAGTTATTTTAAACTATCTGCTTTGTACCTGAAGGCATGACATCTATATAAACTTACCTGGTGGTCAACTAAATTCATGACTATCTGATAGTCAGCATGATAACGAAAAAGATGTTCGTAACTCACCGAAGTTGGTCACAGATATGAGGAAGATGAACACAACTCACCGACGTTGGTCACACAGATGAGGAAGATGAACACAACTCACCGAAGTTGGTCACAGATATGAGGAAGATGAACACAACTCACCGAAGTTGGTCGCAGAGATGAGAAAGTTGAACACAACTCACCGAAGTTGGTCACAGATATGAGGAAGATGAACACAACTCACCGAAGTTGGTCACAGATATGAGGAAGATGAACACAACTCACCGAAGTTGGTCACAGATATGAGGAAGATGAACACAACTCACCGAAGTTGGTCACAGATATGAGGAAGATGAACACAACTCACCGAAGTTGGTCACTGTGATGAGGAAGCAGCTGTTGCCAGCCCTGGTCTCACACAACACCTGGCGCCTGGTGACCTGCGCCCTCTCCTCGCTGTTCATGAGGACCTCCAGGTCCTCCTTGAGGTCAGTGAACGAGTACGGGTAGCAGTGGGCCAGGTAATACGTGTCGTCTGGGTTGTGAAACTCCTGAGAGAAGGAAGAGAGGAGCATTCAGAGAAGCTGGCGGCATTGTTTTTAGTGGAGCGACAGCAGAATACTAGTAGGGGCAATCTTATTTTCCGTTCAGTGGAACTAATGCTGAAAGAGTGAGAAACAGGAGGGGGTTGAAGAGGGCAACAGGGCAATGGTGGGTTTTCATAGGTTTTGGTATTATCAAAAATACTATCCCTGCTATGCTCTAGTTAAGACCAGTATCAGCGTTGAAAATCATCGTCCATTTTATTTCTGCCAGAATCTTCATCACTTTCAGTCTAATCTTCTTTCACGTTGTAAGCCCTAAGCATTTCTTAATATAAAGAATTAATGCTTTTTATATCGCTACTTCGTATCACTTTTAGCAATCAACTCGTTAATATTATCATTCGGGCTATCTTATGAGCAACATCCTTGAACTTACAGTGTATATGACAATCTACGGTAGAGTGCAAGTCATTTGGGGTATAAAAAGATAGGCTTAACACTCATTCCACAGTAAGCGCTGCCGCAGTTCTGACTGTCTCAAGCATTAGGATACACCCGGGACTGCATGTTGCCATTCTGTGTTTGCCTTATTGTCATCTATACTAACTTCAACGCTATATTAAGCCTAACGCAAACACAATCTACAATTTATATAATCATACTCCGAGAGTCAAGCCTGGCCAAACCCAAACAACGTACTAACTGAAAGCATACATACCTGTCATACACCATGTCACTGACCTTTAATCAAATTGTAGAGATTGACAATAATCTTCGACAAACAGCATAGAGACCTCCTTAAGACCTAAATAATCTACAAGAATTAGAGAGTACCCGCATACATACCATCTGCCACTCCAGCATATGATAGGTAACACCTCGTTGAAGCAATGGACAGTTATGATTGGTGAAATTTCTTGAGTAACTGGAAGTCAAAGATAGACAATGCGAGATTTTCAGTTTTTGAAAAATCACAAGGCGGGGGGTTGTATTGAATCTGAGAGGCATTAGGTAAGTTTTAGAATGGAAATATTTCAGGAATAACCATGATATTATCTAACAATATCACCGTCAGGTCAAGCTGTTCATCAAAATGAAAATTTACTTTAAGATCTGTAATGATCGATTTTGGAGACGTGGAGATGGGCAAAGTTCTCTGTGAGATGAACTTGTCATGCGATAAAATGTAATGAGTGTAAATAGAATTACATCATGAATATGACTGACTTGTATAGGTTAATGCACATTTTACCAAACTGGTATTAAAATGTTTCACTCGAACCAGCTAGAACTATTCGGATGGTATAAAAAATCTTAGCAGTTGTTCTAAGCGATGCTGTTTCCACTTTAGAGAGAAGTGATCCTCTACGGTCATCATTCAGACAGCACTATATGAACATTGAACGCTATAAACTCATTCAGACAGCACTATATGAACATTGAACGGTATAAACTCATTCAGACAGCACTATATGAACATTGAACGGTATAAACTCATTCAGACAGCACTATTTGAACATTGAACGCTGTAAACTTATTCAGACAGCACTATTTGAACATTGAACGCTGTAAACTCATTCAGACAGCACTATTTGAACATTGAACGGTATAAACTCCGCGGGTCATACCAAATGTGGTGTCCAGTCCTAACCCACCCTCTCTGCTTCTCCAGCGCGTCATTTTCTGAATAGAGTAAAGGTCGCATCCCTGCAGGACAACGGAAGAGAAGATACATGGATAAATAAATGAATAAAGAAAGAAAGAAAGAAAACAATTAAACAGATTTTAAAGAGTTAAACATGATCAATAAGCTTTTGAAAAAAAAAAAAACCCAAGAGATTTAAACTTAAAAGTCAATAAAATCTTACAACAATGGTTTGTGAACTGTAAATGTTAAAGAAAATTATTATAAAGGTCATGGTGGCATCGATGATGATGCTGATGATACTAATGAAAATAATGAGCATAATGAAAACGAAGTCACAGATGGCAAAGGATAAAAACTCAACGCTATAGTACACAATGATGGCTCTCGTTGTCAACATTTATTTGAGACTGCGTTTGTTTTGCATAACCTAATTTTGTCCACCAATTTTACATGAGGTATAGTATTTTTTACATTTCTTTTTCTTCTTTAAAATTCATAGTCACAATTCAAAGATCTTGCAAATATGTCCACTTTAAAAATTACGGTTGTACGGCAGTATTTGCTCAGGGCAAAACTTTACATAGACTGCTACTGTGGTTATAGAGGCTACCCGTTTTAAGCATTTTCACATTACTGTTTACACTACAGTACATGTAAGGAACAGTATTGTATACAGGATGCTACAGAGATTACGCAATTTCTCAGTTCTTTTTACACGGCAGTACTTCCACGGAAGAGAATTGTAAACAAGATGCTACCGCGATTATAGACTCTCTCCCTCTTATGCAAGTTTAAAGTATTGTTTAACGGCAGTACTTGTACGAACGAATATTGTAAACAGAATGCCACCGTAATTATAGAGGCTATCCGTAAGAACACAGTACTGTTTGCACGGTAGTACTGTCACGGAAGTGTGTTGTGTGTATAGTAAACAGAATGCCACCGTAATTATAGAGGCTATTACTAAGTACACAGCACTGTTTACACGGCAGTACTTTCACGGAAGTGTTTTGTGTGTATTGTAAACAGAATGTAACCGTGATTATAGAGGCTATCCCTAAGTACACATTTACACAGTATTGTTTGCACGGCAGTACTTTCACGGAAGTGTTTTGTGTGTATTGTAAACAGAATATAACCGTGATTATAGAGGCTATCCCTAAGTACACAGTTACACAGTACTGTTTGCACGGCAGTACTTTCACGGAAGTGTATTGTGTGTATTGTAAACAGAATGAAACCGTGATTATAGAGGCTGTCCCTAGGTACACATTACTGTTTACACGCCAGTACTTGCACTGTGTTGTAGATAGAATGTTACCGTGATTATAGAGGCTGTCCCTAGGTACACATTACTGTTTACACGCCAGTACTTGCACTGTGTTGTAAACAGCATGTTACCGTGATTATAGAGGCTGTCCCTAAGTATACAGTGATGTTTACACGGCAGAACTTGCACTGTGTTGTGGATAGAATGTTACCGTGATTATAGAGGCTGTCCCTAGGTACACATTACTGTTTACACGCCAGTACTTGCACTGTGTTGTAGATAGAATGTTACCGTGATTATAGAGGCTGTCCCTAGGTACACATTACTGTTTACACGCCAGTACTTGCACTGTGTTGTAAATAGAATGTTACCGTGATTATACAGGCTGCCCCTAAGTATACAGTACAGTTTACACGCCAGTACTTGCACTGTGTTGTAAACAGAATGTTACCGTGATTATACAGGCTGTCCCTCTTGAGCAAGTTGACAATCCTCAGCTTGTACGTGACGCCCGGCACAGCGTTGGTAACCCGGAAGTAGTACCACTGGGTGTGGCGTAGGGTGTAAAGGTCAGGCTTCAGCACTAGCTCATACTCGAACTGGCCACTGAGGGAGCAAAGGTCAAATGGAATCATAAAGGCTAAAGGTAACAATTTGATTTTTACTGGTACCAAGGCTAGGTAATGACCAAAGATTACTTTGATGGCTTTCTTTTTATTCTAATTTTCCGATATCAAAGTAAAATAAAAATCGGAACGTCTATTTTGGGAATGGATGTACGCTTGGTGGTTCATATGGATAAGCAATTGCCGTGCAAAATAAATTATGCGACAGTGCCTAGGGCTTCAAAGTATTAGATTAACTGTAAAAAAAAAACCAGCAGTCTAAATCGAATAGCAGTGTACATCACATGGCTAGGACAGGAATTGTTCTTGGGTTTTCTGGAACTTCGGTCTGAAAATGCGTCGTGTACGAGGCTTTAATTAGAAAATAATAAATTCATAACAACAATAGCAATCATATAAAAAAAATATTAATAAAACAATTCAAGAAGTAAAAAGAAGAAGAAGAAGAAGAAGAAGAAGAAGAAGAAGAAGAAGAAGAAGAAGAAGAAGAAGAAGAATTAATAGTAATAATAATAATAATAATGATGATAATAATAGTAATAATAATAATAATAATAATAATAATAATAATAATAATAATAATAATAATAATAATAATAATAATAATAATAATAATAATAATAATAATAAAAGTAAAGAACATAACTACGACACTCACACTCTCCGGGCCTGTCGGAGATTCCCACACTCGAACCGCGACTCAAACACCAGGCTGGGGCAGCAGCCCTCTGGCACCGGAAGTGGGCTGAAGTCACGTGAGCTGCGTTCTGAGTCGAACGCTACCTGAACCCCCCGCCATTTGCCCTTGAATTGTGTCGTCTGGTTGTCGATGGTGCGACTCACCGCTGTTTTGGGGAAGAGATAGAAATAAACAAAAATGTGATGTAAAAGGATAATGAATAATTTTTTTGTCCATGAGCCTGTGTTTGTACCTCCACACTTCAGTCATTTGTTGGAGGACTGTTCAATTCTATTATTAGAAATCTGTGTCATTTTGGAACTTCATTATTTTCTTGCATGTTTAGTTTCGGATTGAAAAGAAAAGAAGTTCTGTAACATGCAGGCTATATAGGAAATTTATATATTTATTGTGAGGCTCGCGTTAGAGTAAAAAGGCAGGGGTGAGGGAGACAATGTGGAGTTGAAGAGCGAACTATTTTTTTACAATTCGTCCAATACTTGATATCTACGCTGAGATGAGAGGTGAAACAGCCAATACATTTAACAAAAAAAAACAACTGCCTGATCCATAGCAGTTTGTCTTTTCTTTACAGACGTACCGTTCCCCCATCCCAATATCAGCCCACTCAAAGTAAAAAAATATAAAGAAAAATCTCCCCTTTGTAATAAGGGAAGAACTGTCAGGAAAGAGACACATGCACTCAATAAAATTTAAGCTTTTCTTTCAATGTATGAGTGTGGGTGAGAGCAGATTAAATAGATCTAGCGATCAATATCGATCTATGTTCTGTAAAGTTTGAAAGGAAAAGTGCGCCCTTCGTTATAACTGTCGGCTACACTTCTGGAATAATCTCTGTCAGGATCAAAGGTCAACACAGGACACTAGATAGACAAAACGTCATTTGGTAGACATAGAGCTTTCAATCGGTGCTTTCTCCCTTTGTTTGATTAGATCGAAAACCCACTTTGTTTTCTCTACGCCCCAAAATGTTTAATAAAGACGAGAAAAGCTCTGTCGCTTTCAAGAATTTGGAGTCTTTAAATTGGCAGTGCGTTAACCCGCCCTGTGCGGCAGTGAATTAACTCTTCCTGTGCGGCAGTGAATTAACCCGCCCTGTGCGGGAGTGCTTTAACCCGTCCTGTGCGGCAGTGAACTAACCCGTCCTGTGCGGCAGTGAACTAACCCGTCCTGTGCGGCAGTGAACTAACCCGTCCTGTGCGGCAGTGAACTAACCCGTCCTGTGCGGCAGTGAACTAACCCGTCCTGTGCGGCAGTGAACTAACCCGTCCTGTGCGGCAGTGAATTAACCCGCCCTGTGCGGGAGTGCTTTAACCCGTCCTGTGCGGCAGTGAACTAACCCGTCCTGTGCGGCAGTGAACTAACCCGCCCTGTGCGGCAGTGAACTAACCCGTCCTGTGCGGCAGTGAACTAACCCGTCCTGTGCGGCAGTGAACTAACCCGTCCTGTGCGGCAGTGAACTAACCCGCCCTGTGCGGCAGTGAACTAACCCGTCCTGTGCGGCAGTGAACTAACCCGTCCTGTGCGGCAGTGATCTAACCCGTCCTGTGCGGCAGTGATCTAACCCGTCCTGTGCGGCAGTGAACTAACCCGTCCTGTGCGGCAGTGAACTAACCCGTCCTGTGCGGCAGTGAACTAACCCGTCCTGTGCGGCAGTGAACTAACCCGTCCTGTGCGGCAGTGAACTAACCCGCCCTGTGCGGCAGTGAACTAACCCGTCCTGTGCGGCAGTGAACTAACCCGCCCTGTGCGGCAGTGAACCAACCCGCCCTGTGCGGCAGTGAACTAACCCGTCCTGTGCGGCAGTGAACTAACCCGCCCTGTGCGGCAGTGAACTAACCCGTCCTGTGCGGCAGTGAACTAACCCGCCCTGTGCGGCAGTGAACTAACCCGTCCTGTGCGGCAGTGAACTAACCCGTCCTGTGCGGCAGTGAACTAACCCGTCCTGTGCGGCAGTGAACTAACCCGCCATGTGCGGCAGTGAACTAACCCGTCCTGTGCGGCAGTGAACTAACCCGTCCTGTGCGGCAGTGAACTAACCCGTCCTGTGCGGCAGTGAACTAACCCGTCCTGTGCGGCAGTGAACTAACCCGCCCTGAGCGGGAGTGCTTTAATCCGTCCTGTGCGGCAGTGCTTTAATCCGTCCTGTGCGGCAGTGAACTAACCCGTCCTGTGCGGCAGTGAACTAACCCGCCCTGTGCGGCAGTGAACTAACCCGCCCTGTGCGGCAGTGAACTAACCCGCCCTGTGCGCAATGAATTAACCCGTCCTGTGCGGCAGTGAACTAACCCGTCCTATGCGGCAGTGAACTAACCCGTCCTGTGCGGCAGTGAACTAACCCGTCCTGTGCGGCAGTGAACTAACCCGCCCTGTGCGGCAGTGAACTAACCCGTCCTGTGCGGCAGTGAACTAACCCGTCCTGTGCGGCAGTGAACTAACCCGCCCTGTGCGGCAGTGAACTAACCCGTCCTGTGCGGCAGTGAATTAACCCGCCCTGAGCGGGAGTGCTTTAACCCGTCCTGTGCGGCAGTGAACTAACCCGCCCTGTGCGGCAATGCATTAACCCGTCCTGCGCGGCAATGCATTAACCCGTCCTGTGCGGCAATGCATTAACCCGTCCTGCGCGGCAATGCATTAACCCGTCCTGTGCGGCAATGCATTAACCCGTCCTGTGCGGCAATGCATTAACCCGTCCTGCGCGGCAATGCATTAACCCGTCCTGTGCGGAAACGGCTTTTATTGCGCTGTCGTTGAAAGTCCTACCGTTTCAAACGGTGCAACGACGTTAAAACTCAAAATCACAACGGTAACCCATAACAAAGAGCACCGGTAAATCCTCGGGGTGGATTTGCTTCCCTTGACGAGCAGTGTCGAGGTAAGGCCCTCTTCAACGTCAGAGGGTTGTGGCCGAGCTGAATGTCATGGTACTAAGGCTGGTGTTGACATCACCTCGTTACGACAATCACAACAGAGGGTTGTGGTCGAGCTGAATGTCATGGTACTAAGGCTGGTGTTGACATCACCTCGTTACGACAATCACAACAGAGGATTGTGGTCGAGCTGAATGTCATGGTACTAAGGTTGGTGTTGACATCACCTCGTTACGACAATCACAACAGAGGGTTGTGGTCGAGCTGAATGTCATGGCACTAAGGCTGGTGTTGACATCACCTCGTTACGACAATCACAACAGAGGACTGTGGTCGAGCTGAATGTCATGGTACTAAGGCTGGTGTTGACATCACCTCGTTACGACAATCACAAAGGGTTGTGGTCGAGCTGAATATCATGGTACTAAGGCTGGTGTTAATATCACCTTGTTACGACAATCACAACAGAGGGTTGTGGTCGAGTTGAATGTCATGGTACTAAGGTTGGTGTTGATATCACCTCGTTACGACAATCACAACAGAGGGGTGTGGTCGAGCTGAATGTCATGGTACTAAGGTTGGTGTTGACATCACCTCGTTACGACAATCACAACAGAGGGTTGTGGTCGAGCTGAATGTCATGGTACTAAGGTTGGTGTTGATATCACCTCGTTACGACAATCACAACAGAGGATTGTCGTCGAGCTGAATGTCATGGTACTAAGGTTGGTGTTGACATCACCTCGTAACGACAAAAACACGTTATCAAACACTCACAAAACAAGCTTTCTCAAGTTTTTTATTATAATTTATGCTCTATTGTCTGTAGATGCTGTGATACTTCATCACTTGTTATTTAATAAGAATAGTAAGTTAGTTTTGTACAAAATCTTCGCCTATGGGTTTTTTTCTAGCAGTCTCTATCAAAATGATCTAACTAAATGGATAGCTCTAAATAAAAATGGTGAACTAATTTTGTAAAATCGAAATCTATATATAAATTTGTTTTGAACATTAATTATCATTTAGATTTAAACAACTGCGCGGCTAAGAATTCACCCAAGGCAGTGCACTTTTATGCACTTAATGCGAAAATTCACAGTTTTCTAATTAGCAACTTAAAAGATCTAACCGCAAAGCAATGCACCATTTGGCACTTTTTTTTTGTGAATTCAAAAGATTTTCAAACTAATGAGGAGTGTACAGATATTTAACGTCCCCTTAGTTCTATGAAGAATGTTTTACGGAGACATGTAGCCCAGGAAGGAACATCACCATCTCTATATGTTAGCAGCTAAACTACCATCTCTATATATTAGCAGCTAAACAACCATCTCCATATGTTGGCAGCTACACTACCATCTCTATATGTTAGCAGCTACACTACCATCTCTATATGTTAGCAGCTAAACAACCATCTCTATATGTTAGCAGCTAAACTACCATCTATATATTTTAGCAGCTAAACTACCATCTCTATATGTTAGCAGCTAAACAACCATCTCTATATGTTAGCAGCTAAACTACCATCTCTATATGTTAGCAGCTAAACAACCATCTCTATATGTTAGCAGCTAAACTACCATCTCTATATGTTAGCAGCTAAACTACCATCTCTATATGTTAGCAGCTAAACTACCATCTCTATATGTTAGCAGCTAAACTACCATCTCTATATGTTAGCAGCTAAACTACCATCTCTATATGTTAGCAGCTAAACTACCATCTCTATACGTTAGCAGCTACTACCATCTCCTCCCATACCATGCAGCCGCCGGCCAAACTCGTCTTTGGCCAGAAGCTCCGGTTCTCGTGGAGCGGACCACAGATGGCGGGGTGTGTTCAGTAGCAGCCCGTCGAAATGCCGCGGCCAGTAAGGCCCGTATGGCCAGTATTTGATGTCAGGGGGCCGCCGCTTGTAGCGGACTATGTAATCTTCCAGCTGGTCGGAGTAGGACAGCTGGCTCACGTGGAGCGGAGAGGGAGACGTCAGGTCTTCGCTTCGTGTTTGGGATCCGAAACTGAAAGCGAAACTGTCCCTGCTCTCCGTCCGTGTGTGCGATCGAAACAGAGAAAAGCCGTTGCGGTGGTGGTGGTGATGGTGGTGGTTGTGGTGGCTGTTATTGCTGCTGCTGCGACTGTAGTCTCTGGCCTCAGTGCGGCTCGTGCCTTGCTGGACAAGACTCCAGCTGCGGTAGAGACTGACCATTGTGTCTTAACTGATGACCCGCAGATCACGCTTGTGTTCTACATCAACTGCTTAACTCATCTTTCTTACGGTGATCCTAGCAGTGAGCTTCTGTTTGCTTAACATTATCACAACACTGGCTAAATGTTACGTTTCTGTATTAAATAAATCGCTGAAGTCAGAAAAAAGAGAAAGAGAGAGAGAGAGAGAGAGAGAGAGAGAGAGAGAGAGAGAGAGAGAGAGAGAGAGAGAGAGAGAAAGATAGACGTTATCAACTAGGAAAAAAGTAGAATAAGCCTAGAATATCACTATTACTCTCCATATGTTTGAAAAACTAAAAGCATATTGAACACCATGAAAATTTACGATGTTACACAATTGGTATCAACATCATAATAAGAATGTTGAAAGAATTTTAAAATCTAAATCGCTTGATATCAGTTTTTTCAATTCATTTGTGATCTTGGCCCTCTTACAATGTGCAGAAAAAAATACACTTTGTAACACGGTGGACAATGGACATAAGTAATTATAGACAGAATAGGTGACTGCAGCCTTAATGTTTAAATAGAGAAAGACAGAGGGAGACAGAGAGAGAGAGAGAGAGAAAGAAAGAGAGAGAGAGAGAGAGAGAGAGAGAGAGAGAGAGAGAGAGAGAGAGAGAGAGAGAAATATAAAATCAGAGTTCCTAAGACTGGAAAGAGAGAAAGGAAGACAAAAAATGTTTGGATGGAGAAAGAAAAGTAGGAATTTTCTGTGTATGTGTATATATGTGATTGCTTGTCTGTCAGAGAGAGAAAGAGAGAAAGAAAGAGAGAGAGAGAGAGAGAGAGAGAGAGAGAGAGAGAGAGAGAGAGAGAGAGAAAGAGGGAGAGAGAGATAAAATGTGAGTGCCTAAGACTAGAAAGAGAGAAAGGAAGACAAAAAATGTTTGGATGGAGAAAGAAAATTAGGAAGTTTCTGTGTATCCCTATATATGTCATTGCTTGTGTGTCAGAGAGAGAGAGAGAGAGAGAGAGAGAGAGAGAGAGAGAGAGAGAGAGAAGTGATAAAAATATAATTAGACTGACTGCCTAAAACTAGAAAACAAGAAAGATTGACAAAAAATATTTGGATGGAGAAAGAAAAGGTGAAACTTTTTGTGTATTGCATATTTGTGATTGCGTGTGTGTCAAAGAGAGAGATAGAGATAGAGAGAGAGAGAGAGAGAGAGAGAGAGAGAGAGAGAGAGAGAGAGAGAGAGAGAGAGAGAGAGGGAGAGAGAGAAAGACAGACAGACAGACAGACAGACAGACAGGCAGACAGAGAGTG
The DNA here is from genome assembly GCA_033675545.1 of Elysia crispata. NCBI lineage: Eukaryota > Metazoa > Mollusca > Gastropoda > Plakobranchidae > Elysia > Elysia crispata. The sequence continues at coordinate 32,028 of JAWDGP010000620.1, read as the reverse complement.
AGGTAGAGAGATAGCGAAAGAGATAGAGAGAGAGCGCGCTGTGGAGGTTGCAGAAGATAAAAAAAACTGCATCGAACTATTTCCAGCCCAACCCTCTTCTGACTGAGCCATATAAGAACAGCTCCCTCTTAGGCCCTCTTTTCTCCTGGACGATGAATAGAAACCTCCTCCATTCTCCCAGGTTACCGGAGAACAATACCAAGAGAAGGCTTTCTCCCGATATACTGATAAGGTTTCTCTGCCTGTTTATGGTTGGCTCTGAACACCAAGCACTATCTCTGGCTGTACTATTGATCCCAGATAAAATGATCACTGGCCGCTATCTAAACTAATAAAACAATATTCTTGTCTCTCTATTCCCACAGCATGGGGCCCTTTACGATGAACGACGATGCGTCTCATCTGTTTACTTTTCTTCAGCGCTAAAACTCGGAAAACTCAAAAATCAATTCATTGGCAATCGATTATTAGAGCCCAGGCTAAACTGTTAAATCAGACCTTTGCTATATTGAAACGATGGAAGTCCCATTTTTACTTTTTCCATTCTTTTTTTTTTTTCCATCCTATCTAAAGATTTAAACCTTTTTGAATTATTTTTATACTTAAATCTTACCCAGGCAATACTACAAAGAAATGAACAAATATTTCCACATTTGGTTCCAAATAGTATTCTTGAGTCATATTACACAGCTTTCACAAGTCCTTTGGTGTGACATCAGCAAGATCAGCTTGGATCAAACAAGAGTGATTACTACCTCAGACGCCTATTTGTGTGTGCATAATTTCAGGCCTGGGAGAAGAAAATAATTTTACTTCAATGGCCACCGCCCCACTATATCAGTTAATTCAAACCATTCCCCCTTTTCCTGAATGTTTTTGTTTTCCAGATCGTCAAGGCAGAAGAAGAGTTGTTAATAGGCAATAAATTTTCAGAGTTTTTTTTTTTTTAAATTAGAGAAAAGTGTCATGCACGAAGGTGTGTCTCATTTAGCTGATCTGTTGGTTGTTTTTTTTTTTTATCAAAACTAATAGGCCTACCGACAGACCTAACTGTGAGGTGTCCAACGCTAATCACTTGGTATAGGTGAAGATTGTTACTCTTTTTAAGTTTTGAGTATCATGCAAAAGTACAGTATCTGCATTGTAAGAAAATACAGGAACAAATGCTCAGGTATTTGCACGACGAGGGATATTCCCTTTCCAAGACAACTGAAAGCGGTGAGATACAAAATATTTTTCTTTGTGCCCAATTTTAACTTTCAAACAGTGCCGAGTCTAAGAGCTTAAGTAAAATCGTTTATCTATATGACAAATTCCAATATAATTTGTTGTCATCGAACTCACCTCAATTTCGGTTTTCCATATTTTTTTACTTCTTTTTCTAGTGATCTGAACCTTGATATATACGTTGTGTCGTGTTTATACAATATAGTTTACATTCAAAACACTAAGCTGAAATCTGCGAGACAGAGAGAGAGAGAGAGAGACAGAGAGAAATACATATATGCACACGTAAATAAATATTCATGTAACTTGATGTTTTTCTCTTTTGGTTTTATCAGTTAAATAAATTTACCCACAAACCCCATCGCTCTTTCATGTTGTTATCATTTCTTCATTAATCTAGCTTGACAATGAGATTTCCACAAGATTAGATTTTATCCTTAAACCTTTCGAATATAGACAAGCCGTATTTTCTGTTTTACACATCTCCAATGGTACAAGCTTGCCAAATCTTAATGTTAAAGGTGTGTGTGTGTGGTGGGGGGGGGGGGGGAGGGGGATGTCCTCAGAGGCCCCGTGTCCAGGCAGTCCAACCTTAACACACACCACTATCGTCCAGGCGTGATACAGGCGGGAGGGATTTCGGTCCCAGACAGGCGTGAAATGTTGTGTAGCCATCCTGAAGTAAGCCCCGATCACTGGTCCATTGGTTACTAATTGTGATCAACACCAGATGCCCCCTATCAATCACTCTCTCTTTCATTTTCTTCTGAATGTATCCGTCTGACTTTCCAGTTTCTCTCTGGCTATGTTTCCTCCATATCTCATTTCAACTTTTGTTTCATGTTTCTTTCTACCTATTCCCTTTCTCTTGCTCGCGTTCTTTTTTTTTTTTCTGTCTTAATTGCATAAAATAATGTTTAAGTTTAGTTCAGCAATATCTCTCTACATCCCCCCCATCTCTCTCTCTCTCTCTCTCTCTCTCTCTCTCTCTCTCTCTCTCTCTCTCTCTCTCTCTCTCTCTCTCTCTCTCTCTCTCTCTCCTCTTTTTTCCGTCTGTCTTTAGCTGTTTTTAATGTGTCAATTTCTCTCTCATTCTTCTCTCTTTCTTTTTGAACTTTCATCTCTTTCCGTTTATTCACCTCCTGTCTCCTACCCCATACGCGGCCCCTCCTGACGGATCAAGAGCCAGCACAATGCGATTATGATGCATGAGCAGGAATGAGACATTTGGGAACGTCTTGACTTGCAGTCTTCTGTATCTATATTTAGAGATCAGTGTGTCTACCTTAGTCATCTATATATTCTTTTTTTCCCTAGCTAACTAACTATCTATCTATCTCAGCGCTCTGAGCTGATGTTTTTAGGAAGAGCACTCTAGACCAGAAAAAAATCTTTATTATGGTTATCATTATATTAATTATTATTATTATTATTATTATTATTATTATTATTATTATTATTATTATTATTATTATTATTATTATTATTATTATTATTATTATTATTATTATTATTATTATTATTATTATTATTATTATTATTATTATTATTATTATTATTATTATTATTATTATCGTCATCATTATTATTATTATTATTATTATTATTATTATTATTATTATTATTATTATTATTATTATTACTATTATTATTAATTATTAACAACACTATCGATCTATCTATCCATCCTTCATTCATCTTCGTATCCATCTAAATGCATTGTTGTTGATGAATTTGTTTACGTATTTATCTATACATTTATATATCGATTCAACGCTTCATGCAGACACCAGTATTGCTGTTTTTGAGTAATTTCCAAAGCTTTGATTCATATATTTTACCTTTAAGATATACTTACATTCCAAAATAATGCAAGTTATTTTGTCACGGAAACATTACGTTCTATTAATATTCTAAAATACAAATAGATTTATTAAAGCCAGTTTAAGGTTTATCAGGCAGCTATGCCATCAGCACGGCGCTCAAATAACGAAGCGACAAGAATAAAGTGAATTAGTTTCAACAACTGAGCTGGTCAGCGATATTACAACTATCAGCACAAACCAACAATATGGAGGAAATTGGTCAAGTTTGACTGGTGCTCGGAACTAAGACAAGTACGCGCTATGGTGGTCAGATAATGATTACGTTGTCGAAAACCGTTTTCGGCCAAAATAAAATAAATTGATAAATATGCCAGATAGTAACGGCGTACTACTGTGTGTTTGTACATTATTTTCAGTCAGTGTGAGAAAACTGTAAATGTCCAAAAAGAATTCATTTCTTTTCTTGTGGTTTTAGTTCTATTTTAGATAAAAATGAAATCGGGATCATAAAAGTAACAAATAGATCTATTAATATGTGCAGCAATTGTTCACTTTGATCCTAATGAGGTACTTAACTTTTAAGCCTACCATATTCTGTACCTTGCAAGTCATTTTTCTCCTTACAATTCTTTCGCCCGTAACTTGTCTCTAATAAAAATTCAACCCTCACCAGTCCAAACTAGAGAACACAAAGGAAAGTCTTTTCATCCCTTCTTTTTTATGTAGAGGTTTGAAAAATGAATTTAAAAAAAACCCTCCTCTCGAAATGCTTAGAAAAAATTACACAATATAATATACTTCGTATGAAATTGATTAAAACTAGCATGGGCTGCGAATAGTGTAGCACTCAATCTCCTTCAGAAGACGATTGGTGTGAAGATATTAGCTCGGTTCTCACCGTGGGAAAACATTCAAACCTCAATCTCCGGTTTCTCTTTATTTCGTTGCCAGTGGCGAAGTTTGGCTTTCATTTTTTTTATCCTAAATTGGTATAAAACGAAGAGCGGGTTCTCCAAGTTCCATATACTGTTATTGTTGGGCAGAGGCAAGAAACTTGGTACTGTAAGTTGTAATCTCCCTTACATGTTACTCGGATTATCAAAGAGATAGAAATACGCGGCAGTAACGACTCTATTCTGTCCGAGTGTCAGTGAAATGTGTTTTTAACATCGGAGATGGCTCGGATACCTAGAACAAGAAATTGAAATGCGAAAAAAAAAAACCCATAAATAAATAATTATTACAAAGTGTGGCGCATACAGTTAAGTTTTTATTCTAAATACGTTCAAATTAGTCAAGTTGCAGTTTGCAAAACCGAGACAGGTAGATTGTTAATGCCACAGTAAATAAATCATAGGTTCATGGTCTTGCAAAAAGTTAACTGTAGTAGACAGGATACGACAGAGAGAGAGAGAGAGAGAGAGAGAGAGAGAGAGAGAGAGAGAGAGAGAGAGAGAGAGAGAGAGAGAGAGAGAGAGAGAGAGAGAGAGAGAGAGAGAGAGAGAGAGAGAGAGAGAGAGAGAGAGAGAAATACACACAGAGACAGACTGAGAGAGAGAGAGAGGACAAGCAGAAAGAGACAGACAGAAACACACAGTCTGATACAGAGAGGGGAAGAGAGAGAGAGAGAGAGAGAGAGAGAGAGAGAGAGAGAGAGAGAGAGAGAGAGAGAGAGAGAGAGAGAGAGAGAGAGAGAGAGAGAGAGAGTGAGAGAGAGTGAGAGAGAGAGAGAGACTGAGAGAGAAAAATATAGGGTAGAGAGGGAGAGAGAGAGAGAGAGAGAGAGAGAGAGAGAGAGAGAGAGACAAAGAGAGTGGAGAGAGAGAGAGAGAGAGAGAGAGAAGAGAAGGGAAGAGAGAGAGAGAGAGAGAGAGAGAGAGAGAGAGAGAGAGAGAGAGAGAGAGAGAGAGAGAGAGAGAGAGAAATAAAGATATATACCGGTATTTCAAATAAAATTACAAAACAAAAGAGACACGATTACGTTTCCTAGAGCTCCATGAACATTCGTAGTCCTAAGGAGGAGTCTAGGGAGAGAATGACGAAATGACGACTATAGAGATACAAGAAGAGTGCATATATATATATATATATGGAAAAGTCTTGTGAAAAGAAGGATGAAAAAAAATTCGTCAGAAACTGTTCAAGGACTGTTTTCCCTAACACAAATATAGTTTAGACATTATTCTACTCCTTTTGCTCCCCCCTCAGCATATTCGTATGGTAGTAATTCAAAGAATAATAAAAAATAATAATAACAATAAATAATAATAATAATAATAATAATAATAATAATAATAATAATAATAATAATAATAATCATAAGAATAGTAGCAGTAGTAGTAGTAGTAGTAGTAGTAGTAGTAGTAGTAGTAGTAGTAGTAGTAGTAGTAGTAGTAGTAGTAGTAGTAGTAGTAGTAGTAGTAGTAGTAGTAGTAGTAGCAGTAGTAGTAGTAGTAGTAGTAGTAGTAGTAGTAGTAGTAGTAGTAGTAGTAGTAGTAGTAGTAGTAGTAGTAGTAGTAGTAGTAGTAGTAGTAGTAGTAGTAGTAGTAGTAGTGCTAGCCGTAATAGTAGTAGTAATAAAATTGATAATTACGCTATAAATAATATGAATAATCCTTAATACATATATTTTCCCCAAATACTATAACACTATTAACAATGTACTAAAACAGCCCACCCTAATATTTAACTCAACAAAAAACTTCAACAATTTCAACACTAATAAAAGCTCAACCACTATCCCAAATAGATGAAATCACAATCCGCCGGCGAATTTCCAGTAAACAGAGCCAAAATTCCACTTGAAAACACTACTTTTTCCCACACAGACACTATGTCCTTCTAACTTTCACACAACCTATAGAGTTAAGTAGAGAGTAAAGCCAATCTAAGCCCTAGATCTAGTGCTAGTGGCAAACTTGACAAGGCAGCGGTACACTGGTATCAAAACGTTTATCAGTTGGGCCACAGAATCACGTTGCTGTCCAAACTTGGGTTCGATCCGTCGGCAGGTTTATCTAGCGCAAAATGCCAGGTCTAGATCTAGCGGCGCTCTGGGTCTAGATCTCTCGTCTACACCATTGGCGCGCTCTGCTGCAGCCACAGGTTCTAACTCTGGGGCTACAGGACATGGGGCCTGGTTGTCGCTAGAGGCAGGGTGAACTAACTTGAGGGTAGATTCTAAGTATAAAACTGCATGTTTTAAATGGACTTAGAGTACCAATATTGTACTCCTTCTGACACTCCTCTTTTTGTTTTTTTATTGTTTTGACGACTGCATCAATCCATCCATCTCTTTTCCTTTCTGTCCTTCCTTGATGCCATTTCTCCAGATGATGTCACTACACGCTCCAGTTTCTCTCTCCTTATCATAGGGCCGAAATTTGGTTTCCAACGCTCTTTCGAATTTTGTTTGTGAGTTCTCTTTGTGTGTGTATATATATTTTATATGACCTTCACCTTGAAGTATTTCTTCGCCGAACACTAGATTCCGAGCGTTCCTAACAAGAGCACAGATCTTGCTGCTCCAAGTTTTTCTGCGTTTTTTGTTAAATTGCCCCAGCCTCCTTCTCAGGATATACTCACCACATCACTTAAGATACTTTTGCTTTTTCGTCTTATTCATAAAGACTATTTTCGAGGTTTAGAAACGTTCTTGTCTGCATTATTTATAAAAAGATTTTCATGATTCTTAATCAATTGAAATTGAAGATCCCTGTGCCTCTTCGATTTCTTTATTTCTCTCTCTCTCTCTCTCTCTCTCTCTCTCTCTCTCTCTCTCTCTCTCTCTCTCTCTCTCTCTCTCTCTCTCTCTCTCTCTCTCTCTCTCTTTCTCTCTCTTTTACTCTTTTCTTCTATCTCTTTCTCTCTCTCTCCCTCTCTCTCTATCTCTTTATTCCTTTCCCTGCTTTTTTTTCTTTCATATTTCTTTGAAAACATAAGATCTCCTACCTGTATAGATAGAGGCTGTAGGAAACTGCCCTCCCTCACAATAAATATCAACCAAGTAATTAAAATTTTCAAACTGCAACGCTGTAATTAACAAGATCACAAGAAAATGAAACAAGTTCTCCTGGTTTCTGCAGGATCTGTAGCTACGTGGGGAGTAAAGCAAGCACTTGTGTTCTTTGTTTTTCAAACCATAAAACTTCAGTGTTAAGTGTAGCTCTATAATATTGTTCTGCAGGTTTAAGCTCCCTTCACAGCCCTAGACTCACACAGATAAGAGAGTTATTGAGCCCGAGTTTGTGGATTTGCGCTTAATGCCTGGGTACTGCTATCTAGAGAATCAGGGTGACAACTGGAATAGAAAAATCAGCAGGATCTAGAGTGATCTTGATGACATGGACAATATCTTAGCTACTGGGCGATGTTTTTATTGCCTTTAACTTTTTTTCCATCTTTGTTTTGCTTGGTCAATATTATCGATATGCGGGATTGTATACTTTATGTATTTGTATATGCCTGACTCACCCCCCCCCCTGCCCCCCCCCCCTCTCTCTCTCTCTCTCTCTCTCTCTCTCTCTCTCTCTCTCTCTCTCTCTTTCTCTCTCTCCCTCTTTATTGTTTATTTTATAATTTTATTTTCTATTGTTCACATTTGAATGGCTTTTTTTCACTTCTTTCTTTCACTCTTTTTATTTATACATTACTCGCATTTCCCGAACTCTCTCTCTCTCTCTCTCTCTCTCTCTCTCTCTCTCTCTCTCTCTCTTTCTCTCTCTCTCTCTTTGTCTCTCATTCTCTCGCTCTAACTCTCTCTATATCTTTTTTTATCCCTATGTCCTTTTATCTTTCTCTATTTTTCTTTCTTTTTTCGTTAAGTGCTTACGCCTATTTCAGAAGCCTATCCACCCCTCCCCTGGTACTAAAAATCATAATTTTATCACGCATTTCCAACACACCCAGTATCACTGTCAGGTAGCCTCAGGCCTACAGGCCAGTAGCTCCACTTACTTACTGCCTGACGTCAGAAGCAAAGTACTTTCAACACCAATAATACTTCTCAATGTAAACCTTATCGCCTATGCCTACCCACAACCAACCGCTGGGTCAACAAAAGTCGCCTCTATACGTTATATCTCCTAAGTCCTGTAACCGAGCCATTTCTTGCCGGAAGACAAGTGCTATTGCAATATATTCTTGTTAATTAATATTGAGGCTTAGCCCTGGCTCGAACGCTCCTCTGAAGTCCAATGTTTGGATAGGCCGGTTGAGGAGGGTGGGGGGGATCTCGAGTACCTCTTCTCAGTACTTTCCTCTCGGAGCTTGGCAGAGTCAAGGGGAGATTACTAGGAATAACTTGCTCCCTCGGCTCCTAGTTGCTTCCCTTCCCCGAGAGCTGATTGCGTCACACAGTATAATTAGTATTATAGTAAGCCTGTTATTTGTTGTTGCTATATCAGTTTAAAGGAAGGGAGCAGAAAAAAAATGATCGAAATATAGAATTCCAAAACTTATTTTTTTTTCTACAATAAGTGAAAAGAAACATGATTGCTATGATTTAAACTGAGATAGATTGATTGGTTTCTGCATTCTCCGATTTGATTCCAGTTGTAAAAGGTGACCTCAGAAACTGTACATCTGTGTCCACAAGGCAATATTCGCGCCAGGAATGGTAGAGCTCAAAGGACGAGACCTAACTACTCGCCTTTAAATCAATGTGAGCAAAAAAGTATTCTAAACCGTATTAAACCAGAGGTATTCATTCCCTGGTCTGATATAAAATTAATAGGAAAAATAATTGTCCAAGCATTTGAGCTTAAAACAAGCTCAGAAAAAAGCTAGATCCAGATTACGACATCGACACAAGATTACCGACAGAAGCTTGTCGTAAGTGAGGGGGGCGAGGTGCTCACAGGCTTAACTTCCAGTGTCTGCTTGTGGTTTCACGAGATAAGTTAAATAGGTGCGCCTTGAGTCAATCTTCGTGGCCGAATCAGACTGAACGCCTTGTTGCCATAGCTAATACATTAATCTTTACTTTATTGACGATTGACACCATACTGTGAAGCTTAGAGAAATCTTGTAGTTCCTCTCGGTATCAATAGTTTTTGTAGCCAAGTGCGAATCAGTTTGTCTTTTATTTCGATTCTTTCGTGGCTTTAAAGTGCCTTGAGTGGAAGTGTCGGGTCATGATCTTTTCGATTTCTTGAGTTCGTGACCTCTTTATCTCTCTGTCTGTTGTTGAGAGAGAAAGAGAGCGAGAAAGAGGGCGAGAGAAAGAGAGAGAGAGAGAGAGAGAGAGAGAGAAAGGAAGAAAGACATGGATGAAAAAGGATAAAGGGATAAAAAGTGAAGAGCAGGAAAAGGCTGATAGATAGATGGACAAACTGGTAGTCAATCACAAAGTGAGACAGAAAGATTTACAGAGAGCAATTCGGATATACAGGAATCGAAGGAAAGAGGTCTCACCAGATACAAAGTCTTTAATCTAGAACGATATCTTGATGTAGATTATGATATTCACTCAGTAAAAATTCAAAAGAACGTAACCCGATCTGTTCTTCTAATAAGTTTATTTTGGATCAGCTTCTTACCTCCCCTTGTTCTTTTACAAAATTGTCAGAACATCGATTTTAAACGTTTTATTCTTAAAAGTAATACGTTTTTAAGTCTCATTCATTTAGAACTGATAGACTTCTCAACGGCCCATTTTGATAACTTCCAGAAAGTCTCAGACCTCATTATCGGCTGAACAATCAATCAATTTTTTAATCAATCATTCAATCAATTAACCAGCCAAGTAAACAATGATACATAAGTGAGTTTATCCTCTGAGAGATTTTATGTCGGAAGAACATATTCCTCTCTAAACTGAAACAGCAAATTTGGCTGAGCTGTGCACCTTGTAATGGAAGCAACTACAACTATACATCTTTCCCATCTGCACAAAATCTGCCCTTACCCCACCCACCCAGCCCTCTTTTAGCGCTCTCTCTCTCTCTCTCTCTCTCTCTCTCTCTCTCTCTCTCTCTCTCTCTCTCTCTCTCTCTCTCTCTCTCTCTCTCTCTCTCTCTCTCTCTCTCTCTCTCTCTCTCTCTCTCTCTCTCTCTCTCTCTCTCTCTCTCTCTCTCTCTCTCTCTCTCTCTCTCTCTCTGTCTCTCTCTCTGTCTCTGTCTCTGTCTCTGTCTGTCTGTCTCTCTCTCTGTCTCTCTCTCTCTCTCTCTCTCTCTCTCTCTCTCTCTCTCTCTCTCTCTCTCTCTCTCTCTCTCTCTCTCTCTCTCTCTCTCTCTCTCTCCCTCTTTTATATATATCTATCTCTCTCTTAGTAATGTGTCATTTTAAGTTAGTTGAAGTTTTCTCAAAGCCCAACAGAACATAAAGTGACCTTTATGGATCCATTATTCCTTTGGGTATTGACTCGACTTACACATTTTTTTATGTTTTCCTTTTTGTTTCATGAGTCTTCATTAAAAAATTCCTGTGTGTGTCGCAAAAAAATTAAATAAAAGGTTCGATAATGAAAGAGGAGAAAAGAAATACCTATCAGTTAACTCAGAGTAAAATTCTGCGTGAGACGGTAGCCACATTGGGGAGATTTTAGATACACTTTTAAGTAGCCTAATTACTAACACTTACATTTTTTGGTCTCAAAATGACGAACGAAGGCCTAAATTACAGTTTACATTGAAAAGGAAGGATGAAGGCAAGACTTAGTGATCCTCAGTCTAGCCTCTTTCAGGTTCCTTCCAAACTCTATTATAATAGATTTAAAGTATCCTTGTTGGTATAAAAAGGGAGGTAATTGTGATTAAGTGCTGCAACAAGGAGTTTATAGAGTTACTTCCCTGGATTTTACATCGAAGCCTTTTGGTTCTTTTGACCATTGTATCTTTGTATTTTTTTACAGGTTTATTGTTTCTCGAGGAAAGTAACATGAAAAAAAAAATAATACCTTTTGCTTGTTTGGAATAATAAAGCTGTATATGTTTAAAGTGTTACGATGTAAAGCTGTAAACAGTGGCGCGTGGAAACAGAAAAGTCTGACTTGAAATGTCTCCTGTCTGTCAAATGAGCACGATTCAGTGCATGTTGCATCTTCAATACCATGACAGACATTGGATCAAAGATGTTCCGATGGCATGAAGCTCAACTCTTGTCTCTGAAAATATTTTATAGGGAACAGCAGTCTGATACGAAATTTCATACGGAGATTAGAGATTTAGCAGTGCTTCGATAGTTGATATTTCATATTTTTTTAAATTTGTCAAGATTATTGCATTAGAACAAAAAGCTTATTTCACCTATGAAACACCCAGACAGCTGTAGTTTATTTAGAGTTGACCGGGAAGCAATAATCAGTCATGTGAGATGAGACGCAGTGAGTCAGGTAACATAGAAATACTAAAGAAACTACTGGTACGTTTCTATTACATGAATGACGAGTGTAATGTACTTTCATTACCTTAATTCAAATTCGATATTCAAGAACACTGTTGGCATGCTCTGTCATCATTGTTTATTCTTGCTTTTGATTTCCTAATATTAAAAAAAACAACTTATTAACCTCGTAACGCGCTATATAAATACTATATTGCTTGAAACAAACTTACATACTCTTACAAATAAAATTGTTTTGTTTCCCTCAGGGAAGAATAGCCAATCTAAATCTAACTGTGCTCATTTTGCCATTATTCAATGCTCTTTCTGTTTTATTTAAGCACAGACTTAGCAAAAAGTAAGACTACAGGCGCATGCACTCTAATATAATAGAAGAGACAAGTAATTGTGCTCTACACAAATCTATTTATAAAATTATCCTTTTAAACATTTGAATATCATATCAGTTCAAAGAAAAGAGCGCGCAGCTATTAAATCCGGCAAGGCAGTGCACCTTTGACTTTTTGTAGGAATTCATAGCCTTCTAATCAATATTTAAAAGGAGCATTATAAAGAATTAGCGGATGTCTTGTACCAAAACCATAAACCAATGATTTTTAACTTTTCGCAGCTGTAAATTCTGCAAGTTACATATTTACTCTTTTATTCTGCATAAAAATATAAAAAACAGTTAAAAGTTATACAAAATACAGCTAAAATGATACTTACAACAACAAAAGGATATCATTTGAAAACTATATGATAAACAAAAAATTTTCCAACAATAACAAGATCATTAACAATATTAAAACCACAATCCAACAAGCACGACAACAACATCAAATACTACAACAGCAACAATAATAAAACAACAAGAACATCAATAAAACAACAGCAACAAGAACAACAATAATAACAATAACAGCAACAACAGCAACAACAATAGCAACAACAACGGAATAACAATAAAACATAAAAGATGAAGAAAAACCAGAGTGAAATGTATAAATTGTTAATTTTTACATTTCACAATATCACAGAAATAATTCATTCAGGATTCAGAACAATTAATCTCAATGACAGCAGCACAAGATTAATTTTCTTTTTCTTTTATTTATTTTATCACTACTGAACGACTTGATTGTCAAAGCATTAAAAAACAAAACCATTGCTTCTCAAACCACAATTTTTGTTCTTTTCGTTCAATTGTTTATAAAGAATTGTCTTTGAATGTCGCTCAATGTGTATTGGTATGTTTATATGTCGTTTTTGTCCTGTATTTTAGTCATTTTAGTTTTCGTCTTTTTCTCCTCTGTCTCTGTCTCTGTCTATATCTTCCTCTCTCTCTCTCTCTCTCTCTCTCTCTCTCTCTCTCTCTCTCTCTCTCTCTCTCTCTCTCTCTCTCTCTCTCTCTCTCTCTCTCTCTCTCTCTCTCTCTCTCTCTCTCTCTCTCTCTCTCTCTCTCTATCTCTCTCACACACTCTCTCTCTTTCGCTCTCTCTCTTTTTCTCTCTCTTTCGCTCTCCTATCTCTCTCACACACTCTCTCTCTTTCGCTCTCTCTCTCTTTCTCTCTCTCTCTCTCTCTCTCTCTCTCTCTCTCTCTCTCTCTCTCTCTCTCTCTCTCTCTCTCTCTCTCCCTCCCTCTCTCTTCGTCTAAAGCCTCAATCTTTTCTATGGCCTATTTTTTTTTATTTTCTTCTCCAATTATATCCCTCTGATAATCTTTCTCTGTATCCGAACTCCACCCCTTTCCACAAGTATACTTTCTTTCTCTCGTTGTCTATCTATCTACCGATCTATCTTTTTTACTCCCTTTTGGCGATGAGTTTGTTCGAAGTCTCAGTCTAGCATTACTCCGCCGACCCCCAACACACACATACACAATTATAAATTCTTACATCATATCTCTCTCCCCTCCTCTCTCTCTCTCTGTATCTTTGCCTTTCTTTCTCTCCCGTCAAATTCAGTGTACTTTCTTCTGGTTGACTCTATACACTTTTTGTTGTTCTTCGGAGTAAACCAAAGATATGTTTTTTGTGTTCAAGGTAAATCGATTCATCTTCTCCGTAAATAAAACAAAGTCTTAAAACAGAATATAAATAATAATTATATATCACAGTTGTATAATTTTCAATTCCATGCAACTAGTCATGTCCTAGGCACTAACAAATCATCAACTCAGGTTCGACCTTGACCTTTCCATTGCAGTATTCGGTCGGGTTGTGCTAAGCACAAGCAGTTCGAGGCGACGGTTGAGCTGCGTTCTGCCCATTCCATAAGCCACGCCCTCTCTTAGACCCTTTGCTCCGCCCCTAACTCCACCGGCAGCGCTGCTAGCACTCTTCAGTCTCTCAGGTAAGAAAACGCTCTCCATTGCTCCCATAGTCCTCTCGTGAGCCGACAGGTTCCGCCCCCGCTGCAGGCGACTGTTAGCGGTGGCGGAAGACGATCTCGCTCTTGCATGCATCACAGCTCTAGGGGTCAAGGTCGCGCCTTCATCAAACTCAGGTGAAAGGTCACCGACCAGAGTCGCAGTCAGCAGACGTCGCTGTCTCTCGTGAGACCTCGGCGTGAAAGCGAACGCGTCCTCCCTAGTAACGGCTAACTTCCGGCTCTGCATGTCTCTTCTGCTCGCCCGTGATGATCTTGCACTGCCTGGATTGTTGAGATTGTGGGTATAATCGATGTCATTACCGCTGTGCCGACGAGCTCCATCGATAATGACAGTCGCAGTCGATATGGGTGTGGTGACCGTAGCTGCGATTCTGGACCTTTGGGTCAGAGAACTCTGTGGGCCAGATATACTATCGGCTGGATTATTTCTATCGATCTCATGCATTCCACCGGTATTAGACGAGGCAATTGGTTTAACATTAATCGAATTATGGGCGTTATCGATATTGGCCTTTCTTTCCCCTGTGGGTGAATACATCTGCATAAGATAATCGGTATTCACATCGCCCTGTGTCTTAGGTCTGGAGCTGCTAGTGGTCAAGTATGTCTCGCCAGGTTTGCCATTGAAAGGCTTCACTGGCCGAGTTGGAGCGGGGAGTAACTCTGGAGTCTCCCCGCCATGACCTTGATCAGCCATACTCGCCAAGGACGGCTGTCTCGTTAACTGCAAACTCTTGCCGTCCACCTGCATGGTGACTATATCGATATCACCTGCCGCCATTCCAGAGCCTCTGCCGCTCTTTCTCCCGGTCGGGTCCGATTCATCTTTCAAAAACTTCAACCGCATGACCACTGTGTTGCTTGTAGTAGCTGCCTCGGGGTTCTTTGGTTGGACTTTTGGTTTAACGGTCATGTTACCGGAAGTTCCTGACATGCTATGAATGACGTCAGGCTTTGAGGACAACCTCACGTTGTTCGGCCTCGGTCTGAAACCGCCAGATATAGGAGGTTTTCCTGAAGTTGAACCTCCAGATTGAGACATTTTAAAGACGTAGTCTGTGAGATCAATGCTGTCCACTAGCTGAGGCACGGTGTAGCTGCTCACTGCAGAGGTGGGGCCCTGCGCCTCGATATTGGTTGGTTGATGCTCATTTGATAATAACTGGTTTTGATCAGTACCACTGCTGTTCTCCACTTCAGCTTCCATGACAGAGTGTTCCTCTATGTTTGTAACGGTTGAAAGGTCTCCATCAAAACTTGCAGATTGTTCAATATGAACAGACTTCTTAGTCTCAGTTCTCTCCACATTGCCTGAGTGTTTGTTTTCAGCGACGCCATCATGTGGACTCTGTACATCATCGTCTGTAACCGCTCCATCTTGTCTAGTGCTAGAGGGTGCAATGTTTTCATATTCATTCTGCCCTTTGTTAGGAAGCACTAGATTGCTCCTTAGTCCATAATGTAAGATATCTGTCCCGTTGATAGAGAGTTGAGAATCCACAGCTGTATTTGAAGTGGCTGACTGACTTCTTACTCTATCTCCTTCCTCACCGGCTCTTTCTACATTATATTCAGTCTCGTCTGTCACGCATTGTTCAGAGCCTTGTCCATTTAGCGCATGCGGCCTAGTTTCGACATCACTGGGATGCAGCTTAACATGATTAGCTTCGAGATAAGTGACTGTACAAGCATTAGGCAAACTTTCACCAAATGAAACTCTGTCGTCATGCTCCCCACTGTCAACAGCTTCAGGTGCGACTGTAGCTGAAACATCCTCCTTCTTGTTGCTATTTTTGGATCCGCCGCTACTGGTGTTTTTTAGTATACCCTGGTGTTTCCTTGGCGGCCCGTCGGTCTTCCCAAGGTCTGATTCGTGTTTGCTAGCCATAGGGCGGAAAATATTTCCTCCGCAACGAGAACTAGGAAAATTAGTATCCATGTTATTGTTTATGTCCGTTCCGTGAAATCCAGCCTCTGTAAAGGTTGCCGTTGATGGAGAAACAGAATCTAGTCCTGTGCTCCACATCTTTTCCTCTTGTATGAGAGTGTAAGGCCAAGGGATGGAGACTCTGTCTGCAAATGTCACTTGTTTTTTAGCTTTGGTTTTCTTTGGTGTATCGTTACCGCTAGAGATAATAGGATACGATGGAGCTCGGGTAAGGTTATTTTCTCTATCTGCAGAACCTGTTGGGACCTGGGGATTGCCGTATGTTCCGTTCTCATTTTTATATTCGGGATTGCAGTTTGATTTAGAGTCATTGTGTGACCCAAGATCTTTTTGCTGTTGCCAATTTAGAAACTGTGTATTTGTTTGTCGTTGTTGCTCTTTTATCAATGAACCAGTGGCACTATTGGCTGAGTTTTCAGATTTTCCGGACTCTGAGTAAGCTGACATCCAGTTTGAAGAATTTTTGTTAAAAGAAGATGAAGGCACTGTTGCAGAGGAGGATGTAGCAGGGCGGTGAGAATGACCCAGGGATGGACCGCCTGGCAATGGTTGGATGAGTCTGCCAGGGTTGTTGAAGAGCTGGACTTTCTCCAGTGCCTGGACATCAGTCTCACGTCGGAGGGAAGCAGACGACAAGAAAAGGTTGGCTGTTGACAGTGATCTTCTCTTGAGATGAGACTGCCCTGGCGGAAGCAGCTCAAAGTTCTGAATGATGATTGGCTGGCGCCGGTCAGAGCGGCGTGAGGTGGGTCCAACACTGGACGCACGCCTCCCATCCGGGCCGACATTGTGTTGTTGACTTTGCTGGCTCGGCTGAGGCCGGTGTATATCTTGCTGCTGTCCCTCCTCCTGCTGCTGCTGCTTGTGGTACTGACGCTGCTGTTGCTGGAAATAAAGACTAGAAATGGGGTCTGAAAAACGTTTCTCTTGAAGGTATTGCTGAGGATCCATCTGGTTGAGTAACTTTTCCAGCCGTGAATGACGCAGCCTCGTAATGATTAATGCTGCCGGTTTAGAGAAGAGTCGCTAGTTCATGGGGAATGCAGTGCGCTTGGCACCGCCATTTTTGCCGTAGATGCAGCTGCTAAAGATCTACATGACCGAAACCTTGAAGAGAATATGTCCTGGATCGCTGCGTTTGGAATTGCTTTAATGTTTTCAAGAGTAAATCAGAGTTTTGACAATTTGCATCTCGAATAATAAAACACTGGCACACGAATTCCGTTTGGGTCTTATTGTTTGAGAGTTCACCTGTAAAGAAACTTCTCTAATTTCAAAACAACATTTCAACATATTTGTATTTAACTCTTCATATAGTCCTTTACACGCTTATATGCACTTTGTTGAGCTAATACTGTCCCTAGCTTTAATTCTAGCAACCTTTACACATAAAGCGGTCCATCATCATTCCTTTCAGTAAAGAATTTCATGTCCGGTCACACAATTTGGTTATCATAGAAAGCAGAATAATTTTTACATCTTTGGAAATAATCAATTAAATTCTTCGCGTACACTTCACTGATTTGAATTAACTCACCACAATATACATTATTTTTTTCCCCTCAATATCAGAAACAATAATTTCGGTGTGAAGCAATTATATAACAACTATTCATAAAATTATGTAGACATTCAACCTTAGGCCCATCAGTAGCTTTTCGTGTTGAAAATCTTAAGTTTGAGTTAATCTATTAAGTCACTTGGTGGCAAGTTTAAGATGATCTTATAAAAGTCCCAAGATTATGGATTATGTGGACAACTATTTCCTAGTCTTTTTAACCTTAAGTTGTTACCATTAAAACTTTCTTAATAGTTTGATATATGTACACCCTTGGCTTTCAGATTATTAAGATTGACTTCCTATTTAAGAATAACATTTTTACTTACACAAACGATACTTTCAGTGCCTAAGAAATGAAATATTCCGTAGTAAACAAAACCAGTCAGAATGGGTTACCTCTCGCGCACTAGAAAACAGTTTCGTTCTCACCTAACCAGCTAAAGCTATATCTGTCTTGTGTGAAGAGTTCACGCGCCGTTTAATAGATTGAGCTAAAGAAATGAGCGCTGGGCAGGGCTGGGGAGGAAACTCGCTTAACCGAAAGTAGCGCCGTCTGGCAGTGTAGGGGAACAATCAGCCAGCGAAGCGTGAGAGTTCAATTGCTTTGGAAACGAATTTCAGAAGAAAAGAGTATGGAAACACGATGAGAGAGGATAGAAGAGAGAGAGAGAGAGAGAGAGAGAGAGAGAGAGAGAGAGAGAGAGAGAGAGAGAGAGAGAGAGAGAGGAAGAGAGAAGTAAAAATAAAAAAAAATTAAGAGGATGAAAAACGGAACGCGAAAGTGTGAAGTGAAAGTGAGGGAGATATAGATAGATAGAGAGTAAATGATAGAGAGAGCGAAAGAAAAAGAGAGAGATAGAGAGAGACTGGAAAACAGACAGATAAGCACTATGAGAAAAAGAAATAGAGATGTGGGAGAGAAAGACAATAACTGAATTAAGGTATTGTTTTGAAATCTCTTTCTCTCTCTCTCTCTCTCTCTCTCTCTCTCTCTCTCTCTCTCTCTCTCTCTCTCTCTCTCTATCTATCTATCTATCTATCTATCTATCTATCTATCTCTCTCCCTCTCTCCCCTCCCTCTCTCTCTCTCTCTCTCTCTCTCTCTCTCTCTCTCTCTCTCTCTCTCTCTCTCTCTTTCTCTCACTCGATCTATCTATCTATAGATTATCTGTTAATCTGTCTATTTTCACCAACTGTCTAGAACAAAGGCCCAAGTTCTTAATCTCAATACTCACTCTATACCGTTGAGTCATCTTGTATTTGTTTTGGACAGCAGTTCAATCAAATACCAAATGGTACCTTTATCCGATCATATAATCGATTACAACGCTAATTTGGAGCATTTTCTGTTCTCAGTATTCGTATTTACATAGCAATACTTGGAGTCCCGAATACTGGTCAAAGCATGCGTAGGTCAACGATCATCATAAACATCACTAGACATCTATAGAAACAGGAAGACATAGGAACAGTGTTCAAACCAGTTGAAGCAAAAAATGAGCCTTGTTATAAATCTTCAGACAATTTATTTCTTTTTTCTTTCTTTCTTTCTTTACTTAGGTTTTAATGAAAATAGACGTGAACATAATTATAGCACAGACAAAAAACCTGAATCAATTAATCAAGAGAAATATTAAAAGATTTAATATCGTCACCAAATGCTCATTTCTAATAGAGGCAATTTTATTGTTGCATTCCATTATTTACCTTTTCCTAACACTGGGATAAATTAATTAGGTCAGTTTGTTCGCCTTTGTTTCTACAGTTCACTGGAGCTATGCACGGAAATCTACGAAAATGAACAGGTCAGACACTTCAAACAAAAGCCTTCAATACGGGCTTAGTCACCGACAAAAGACAGTTTTAAATGACTTTATTGTGGAGGCAAAAACCGAATAATAAACTCGTGCAAGTAGCTCAAGTTAGCTCTTTATTAAAAACTTCCTCCCCCTAACTCTAAGCTCATAACAAGCAGAAGTGAACCCAATAAATAAAGGTGCGGTGAAAGATAAAAGGGTGACGAAGAAATTTTCGCACCGTGAAAGCACAAGTCAATGAAGTAGAAAGAAGTTCCCGCTTTGTCTCAAAGCTTAGAGCACTGCCAGTCAGATGTCATTATGACGTGTGTTATGGTGCATGCTAGGATTTCTCTGTTCATTTATTGACCGTTTAGTTCAACGCCCCCAGCTTTACACGGTTTCTTGATTGGTGGATAGATTGATTGATTGAAGCTTTGAACTGTGTCACGATCCTTAAGTACGCCACTAACTCCCATAAGGCGAAACTAGTTGGAATAGCCACAATTAATGCAGTATGCTGGACAAGATTTCAAACATTTTTCACTGCCACACAGGCCTCCGTCAAGCCGAAACAGACGTGAAAGATGAGTACCTCAAATTTCAGCGTCCGAACCACAAGACAAACCTATCATTGCAAGAGCGTTACCAAAATATTGAGCTACGCGGCTGCGTTTTTGCTCTATGATTAGCTCAAAACTCTCACTAGAATAGTAGAAAATAATGAAAATGGCACTATTTCTTGCCTTTTTTTGATCGTGCTGATTTCAAGGTACACCTTTACAATAATGTATGAAAATTCCTCCATACAATTATTTCAAGTCTTTCGATCTTGAGTGTTGAGACTAGACAGGAGTTAGGATAAAAAATGTGATGAGGCTACGGGATGGGTAAGGTGGGGGGATATATATATATATATATAATTTATTTATTATATTATATATATATATATATGGAGAGAGAGAGAGAGGGAGAGAAAGAGGGAGAGAGGGAGACAGAGAGAGGGAGAGGGAGAGGGAGGGAGAGAGGGAGAGAGAGAGGGAGGGAGAAAGAGAGGGGGAGAGAGAGAGAGAGAGGGAGGGAGAGAGACAGAGAGGGAGACGGAGAGAGGGAGGGAGAGAGAGAGGAAGAGAGAGATAGAGAGAGCGAGAGAGAGAGAGAGGGAGAGAGAGAGGAAGGGAGAGAGAGAGGGAGAGAGAGAGGAAGAGAGAGAGAGAGAGAGAGAGAGAGAGAGAGAGAGAGAAAGAGAAGTTCTACCTCGTCAAACGTCCGCTAAGCGAGTACCCTTGGTTGCGCACTCGAGCACCCACTCTAGCGTAAGTCGAATTTTTCAACAATACGGTCTCAGATGGATGTACTTGAACCTGCTGCATTTCCCCGCCCGTCCGACACTAATTTTGCTCTAAACGACGAGTACGCACTTGATGCCGTACAAAAGATCAGGCGTCATTCCCTGGACGATTGATTGAAATTTTACAATCGATAAATCGATCTATCAAGCAAACAAACTTCGAGGAAAATGTACGGCATTGTTTTAGACAGTTGTAGGTTGTGGAGTTTGTATAAATTGTGCTTGATGCTCGTATAATGAAATAGGTGGGCATTTATGTAACAGAGCTACAATTGTTTTAACTAATAATTCACAATTGATTATGTTGTTAGAGATAAATTTGTCGAACGCGAAAGAGATCAATCGAAAGCATTTGCAATACAAAACGCTTACAGTGACAATTATGGTACGAAACAACTGTACATTATTGGATCGAAGTGTGATTTTGTTTTTAAATAAGTTATATGAAATCGAGACAGAAACTTTATACCAGAGACAGAAGACTCGCAGCTCTGATCTTTACCGCCCACCCCCCCACCTCTCTCTCTCTCTCTCTGTCTCTCTCTCTTTCTCTCTCTCACTCATTCTCTCTCTTTCTCTCTTTCTTTTTCTCTCTCACTCAAACTCTCTTTCTTTTTTCTCTATCTCTCGTTCTCTTTCAGATCTTTACTCTCTATCTGTTTTTCCACACTATATCTATTTTTTTCTATTTCTCTTTCTATAATTTATGTATTTTCTATCCATGAATCTGCTCGTTCATACTCTATTTCACCCATACACTGCTTGTACATCTTCTTTTTTTTTCTTTCAAACACTTCTTTCCACATTATCACTCCTTCTCTCTCTCTCTCTCTCTCTCTCTCTCTCTCTCTCTCTCTCTCTCTCTCTCTCTCTCTCTCTCTCTATCTCTCTCTCTGTCTCTGTCTCTGTCGCTCTCTGTCCCTCCCCCCTCTGCTTCTGTCTCTGCCGATTATTAAGAAAATGCCCTTCCCCAATGCTTAAGCTTTTTGAAACGGTCATTGTTGTCCCCCACAATAGATCCCTGGCTAACAAGGTGATAGACAAAGACATTCCGCGACAGTTACTCAGCATTTCAATAAGAGATCAGCAGAGGAAGGAAAAATCTATAATGCGACTTGAGCTACCCTTTCGCGATTCTTACCTTTGCAAAATATTTCACATGAACTTGAATAAAAACGAAGAATAAAATACTTCAGGCTGTCATAGGCATGTTATAAATATTGCATTATTTTTTATTTAGCAATTTTTGAATTGATAGATGAAGGGAGAGGCAGTCTGTTAAAAAAAGGGAAATAATGATATAAAAAGATATATGTATATATATATATATATATATATATATATATATATATATATATATATATATAGAGAGAGAGAGAGAGAGAGAGAGAGAGAGAGAAAGAAATCGAGAGAGAGAGACAGAGAGAGAGAGAGAAGACTTTTGAAAGATCATTGATATATTAATGTATTTATTAGTGTGTGAAGGACGAATTTAAACAAATTTTGACCGGTAAACTATTTACAGAATAGGTTTAAACTTTGACGGGTCCTTATAAGTATGCTAGTCATCAACCTTACCAGGAGGGTTATATAATAAAGTTGTTATGTTCTTTTTCTATCCTATATCTTCTTGATAAATGGTTTCAATCTCGCTTTTTTGACAAAACAACAACAAAAAAAAGATCGTCGTTCATGATAGACAGGGTTTGTATGATCGATCACTGAATCAATCAATCAATCAATCATTGAACTATTGTAGCGATCAAGCAGAACACACTCCGTGGTCAACCCTGACGGCCAACCCAACTCTGGATATTATACAGCATAGCCTTGGATTGCCCTGCAGGACATAATGACCTCCGGCTACATTGTTCTCCTGTTGTTGTTGTTGACGTTGGTGGTGGTGGTGTTGGTTTTCGTTTCCGTTGATATTTTTGTGGTTTCATTATTTTCCCTACTTTCAAACTCTCTTTCCCTCACTAGAATCTGTCCGCGCTTTCATGCGACTTTCCTTTCTCCGCCTCCCTCTAGCTTTGTCACTTGCTTTCTGCGGACCTTCTTTTCTCTCTCTCTCTCTGTTTCTCTGTGTCTCTCCTTCATGCTTTCTCTTTCACTCTCTCACTCATTCATTCTCTTTCTATCTTTTTCATAACCTTTCTCCCCTCTCACCCTCTCTTTCTCTCTCTCTCTCTCTCTCTCTCTCTCTCTCTCTCTCTCTCTCTCTCTCTCTCTCTCTCTCTTTCTCTCTCCTTCCCTCTCTCTCACTCATTCGTTCTCTTTCTATCTATCTCTTGACTCTTCTCCCGCTCTCTCTCTCTGTGTCCTTAACTCCTCACTCATTTGTTCCCATTCTCTCCTTCCCTCTCTCTCACTCATTCGTTCTCTTTCTATCTATCTCTTGAGTCTTCTCCTACTCTTTCTCCCCTCTCTCTCTCTCTCTCTCTCTCTCTCTCTCTCTCTCTCTCTCTCTCTCTCTCTCTCTCTCTCTCTCTCTCTCTCTCTCTCTCTCTCTCTCTCTCTCTCTCTCTCTCTCTCTCTCTCTCTCTCTCTCTCTCTCTCTCTCCGCTAGATCCATTACAAAGGAAGCCTATGAAAGAGGGCTGAATCTCTCGAGTGGTGTACGCTACTGCTCTATGGCAGTCACCGAGGACTTTGTCCAAGCGAGCCTCCACTGATAAGGATTTAATTAAAACCTTCTTTCCAAAGGTCCTGTGGTGGTATGTGTTGGGACATGTGTGTGTGTATGTATTTTGATTTGGGGAGGATTGAGAAATATCGACACAGTAGCAGAAGATCTCGCCCTAGTCTCGGGTGAAAGGGTCAAGTTGAGATGGAAAGAAGGAAAGTGTGAAAAGGAAATGTATCCATAACATGATCACTAGCTTTAACGGTCTACAGAGTATATGTCACCGGTGCTTGTAAACAAGGCTTTTTTGTATCATGCACAAGATAGGCAAATGTCCTATGGGGTGTTCTTTTGCTATTGCTAATATTTTCATCTTAGAGCTGATAATGTGTTAAGTCTGCTTACTATTATGCATAGTTAGATAGATTGAGAGATAAAGAGATAGGGCATAAATGGATAGATGTAGAGAAATAGATAGATGGATAGATAAATAGCAGGATAGATAGATAGAAGGATAGATAGAGAGACAGGTAAACAGTTAGAGAAATTGTTTCTCTTCCACGCGAAGCCTTTTTCCTTTAGCTTTTCAAGTTCAATCTACTTCAAGCTTACGTTGGAGTATTAGGAGCGACAGTTTTTAATCAATTTATTGTAATCTTAAAAGCCACTGTAATCTAAAAACATTCAAGTGGATGGTCCATTCGAAGATGTTTGTACACTGTATGTGTTGCTTCGGTTCACAGAAGAACTTTTGTGGATCGGGAGAAAAGGTTTACTTTCATATTTTATTCACATTGAGCTTCATTGCTGACTGCCAGTGGAGTCAGTGGTCGTGTGACCAAACGTTTAAGTTGAAATCTTGCTGAAGACAGGTTAGGATTGAACCTTGGTCCGTAGTTGTCGGTGCATCAGTTTGGAGTGTAACGTTTCCAGCCCTGCACTGTATGAGGGCGAAGAGCCGAAATCCAAAGTGTAGAAATAAGTTTCAATTAGGATGAAGTCTAGAAGTCGATCTATCAATCAGGGATGGTACTGATCAACTTGTAGTTTTGTATAATAAAGTTTCTTTTTTTTTCTCATTATTTTAAAATAAGCGATTTTTTTTTTTCAATTTCTTTTTAAGCCCTTTGTTCGGTTTGTTTTTCTTTAATACTTTGGCCACAAAACCTTCAGTTCGACCATCAGTCGCAAGTTACTCTAAGAATAACTACATCAAGGTTTCTTTGGAAAATCTTTTGAATATAGAGTTTGTCTACCATAGAAACAGCAGCCATGCCCAAAGTGTCCTAGAAAAATGACGTGCAAAAGCGATATTCATGTCTTAAACCAATAAAGTCATAACATTCCGACACCCTCGGCAGTTCAGCCGTCCTACAAGCTGTCCAGATCGGGATATAATGATATCAAGAGACGAGATGATGGCCAGTAAATCAGAAGCGTTAGTGTCAGCCGCTCCTGGAATGGTCCATTACTGGCCGTTGACGTTGTCTAGAGATTTACAGCTAAGGTGTTCAGAGCGTCACTGCACTCATTCCGTGAACAGAGCTCCACAGCTGTGGTGGAGTTTGAGGGTTTAGTGGACAATGGCTGAAGCTTGGAGCTTAGGGTAATATGATGATGGTGTGGAGGTTTCAAAGTGAGGGGTGTGAATATTGGAATAAACTAGATGAGTAAATGACATTGTGCGAGAGATGTCCTAAATAATCCTCTCCCATATCTTTATTAATTTAGATATTCTTTGGGGACAAAACCTGGAGTACGTCAAGGTTTTTGTAGTTCTGAAATATAACAGGCTGCGGAGATTTCTTCAATGAGGATGACACAGTCTGACGGGCAGACAGGCAAGCAGGAAGACTGAGAGACAAAATGAATAGGCGGACGCATGTACTTACAGGAAAAGGGAGAAAGAGAGAGGAAGTTACAGAGAAATTCAAGCACGGAGACAAACCAATAGCTTGATGGATAGATAGAGAGAGGAAGAAAAGGCGAGCGCGAAAATGAGAGAGAGAGAGAGACATACAGAGATAGATAAAAATAGAGAGGGATAGAGAAAGAGAAAGCGAGCGAGCGAGAGAGAAAAAGAGAGAGATAGAGAGAGAGAGAAAGAGAGAGAGTGAGAGAGAGAGAGAGAAAGAGAGAGAGAGAGAGAGAGAGAGAGAGAGAGAGAGAGAGAGAGAGAGAGAGAGAGAGAGAGAGAGAGAGAGAGAGAGAGAGAGAGAGAGAGAGAGAGAGAGAGAGAGAGAGAGAGAGAGAGAGAGAGAGAGAGAGAGAGAGAGAGAGAGAGAGAGAGAGAGAGAAAGAGAGAGAGTGAGTGAGAGAGAGAGAGAGAGAGAGAGAGAGAGAAAGAGAGAGAGAGCGAACCAGAGATAACAATAAGGCAATTGAGAGGACCACGCGATAATGTCTACGGGATTTAACACTGCACTCCTGGTTAAATTCCGGCACATTTAAGATTGTCCATGATTGTCCAGGCAGCCAATCCGCCCGGCGGAATCCTGAGAGTAACAGCCAAACTCCTCAGGTCCACGGAGTGAGATATCGAACTTCTGCCACAGAATGCTTGAAAGCTTCATCCGCTCCGAATGATACTTGGAATTCGGTTCTATATCCGGTTTGACTCCTGGCGGATCGTGGGTATCGAATGAAGTAAAGTGAACCACATGATAGGAACATGAGCTGTGGCCTTTCGCTTCTGCTTGCCCTCAAGTGGCATAGAGAGGCAGAGGGGCAGAGATGGGTCTGCACTACAGCATGATCTGTGACACGTTTAGCCCTATGTGCGCTGTAATATGCATAAATAGAGATAAAGACACAGAGACAAATAGAAGAGAAAGAGAGAGAGAGAGAGAGAGAGAGAGAGAGAGAGAGAGAGAGAGAGAGAGAGAGAGAGCAAGAGAGAGAAAGAGTGAGCGAGGGGGGATAGTAAAGAGTAGAAATGAGCTATAAATTTGGGTCTTTTATAACACGGACCAGCATGAGTTATTTGAAACACTGCCTTTTTAAAGGATTGCATTGAACTTGAATTCAAGAATCATATATTTCATTCAGACTTTGATAAAACTTGTAATACTTTGTGTGTGAGTGAGAGAGAGAGAGAGAGAGAGAGAGAGAGAGAGAGAGAGAGAGAGAGAGTGAGTGTGTGTGATTTTGATTCCTTCCGTTATTATCAGAGAAAATAATGGAAGGTACCAATTGACTATACGTAAAAAAATGTTTGATAAGAAAAAAAAAATAAAAAACTATGTTCGGAATACATGTAATACCCTGCTTAATGAACAAATATTTACAATGCAACTATAACATTTAAAATTCATATCATATATTCAAGTTGTTAAACTTTCTTTTACGTCCCCCAAAATGCTGCTAAGCATAGTGTCATATAGTTGTATACAAAGTTTTTCAGAAACTCTCTTAATTTAATTTTTCGGCTCTTTCAATTTTGTCCACAAAAAACTTTGCAATACAAGCAGAATAGAATGCCGCTCATGACGTCAGACGTATTTTTATGAACACGCACACTTTCCACATTTTTTAAAGTCTTATGTTTCACCGATTTAATTTTTCTGCTGAATAGGCAATAAGCAGCGGACATCAACTTTTCAATGAAGATTATCGTATTATCATAAATTAAATTACGAATGAAAATTTCTAGGAATACACTTTGACGCAGCGCGATTCCAGGAATATATGGAAAGCTATGAGAAAACTTGATACCTTAATACACACAAAAACGTTTGTGATATGCAGGTCACAGCTAGATATTAGACTAGATAACAGACTCGTCTCGTCGCAACTATATTGAAATCTATGTATTTCAATCCAAAAGAAGGGATGAAGGAATGTTAACAATACAACAGATTGCTATTGCAGATCTTTTCTATAACCTTTGGCACGTTGTGTCAAGCAGATTTAGCTTTATAGTTTAAGACTACATGCCAAAGATAATTTTGTGTGTGTGTGTGTGTGTGATCGAGGGTATGAAGGAAAACAATCGATTTATCGATCAATTGAACATTCCCTTTTTTCCAAGTTGAAGTGTTGTCCCGATTCATGTTCTATGTACATTGTCTTATCACCCTGGCGGGGCGCCCCTAAGAATTTATGACTTATAATTTCCCGGTTAAAATGAACGTGAAGGGACGATCCATTTTCTTGGTAAAGATTTATAGGTTTTTTATCACTCGTTGAACGACGTCTAGAGACGGTAGTGACATTAAATGGGCTTCATGTCTTGATATGGGCCATAAATAAAACAAGGGATAGTGCAAACAAACACGAGGGTTTTCAAAATAACGCCCGTACGGCTCGAGTAATGTACTTTAATCAATTCGGAAATCTGATATCTGTAAAAGACAATAGAGAGTGTTATGCAAATAAAGTCAAACAGTGTGTCTGTCAGATCGTTCAATGCTGGAGTCTTTACACAACGAGCGATGGAAATACTGTTATTTCACATGAAGAAGTTATGAAATGCGTGAGATAAGTAAATAATAGCAATGATTTTAACAATAACTGTCAGTTTCATTCAACATATTCATGAAATGATATACGTCCAATGTTTACAAGTGTGGCTGTTTTTCTAACGCGGCGTATGGTTTTGATAGACAGAGTGGAAAGAAATATGGGCACAATTGACAAAAGTTGAGAGCATCATTCTGAACGCTGTTATTGTGACAATACCACAAGATTGAGAGCTGTGTAACAGGACGGTGCAATAATATACGAAAGGTAATAGGAGAAAAAAAAACTGAGAGAGCATTGTAGACAGAAAAGATCATAGGAAAGTAGGGAGTAAGAGAAAGAAATAGGGAGCGCAACAGGAGAAGACCTAACGAATTCAAGTTAAACTGATTGTTTCAAATGCGGTGGGTAACCGCATGTCAGGTGTTGTTATTGTTTGCTTCTCTGATAACAAACGACTTCATCCTACACACACTGGAGACAGGAAAACTACGAGTAGTACGTTGAATTGAATATAATCTGTTCACGAACCAAAATTATCTTTTTTGGCGGACCACTTTATAAGTTAGTTTATGTCATAAAATGACGAAAATCATACAAACACACACACACATATATATATATATAAATTATTTAGAAAAATTGTCCTAGCTAGTTATGCGATCCACTAAACACGTAAAGAGAAGAACAACAACACCTGACGAGTGCCACAGATGAGCACGAAACTTCGAAGTCGTAGACCGCATAACTAGGTAGGACAATTTTTTTTCTAAATATACCACGTTCCTTATTTGTCGAGCATTGTTTTTTATTATGCTATTTGACACACAACCATATATAAAATTATATAGATAGATAGATGGATATATTATCAATATCAAGATGTTCTATGTTTTAGGGATATAATATCTAGAGGGAATAAAGTTTGCCTGAAGAAAAAATGAACATGTTTTCCTGTGTAATAAAGTTTAATTTTGCTCTCACTGGCAAGTGACGATTGATAACTTGCTCACACTGATATTTGCAATAACACCGGGCAAGGGTTCTAACTCCCCGACCACCGACTTTACGCGCTTTTAATCCGTTCCATCAGAATCAAACAACAGTCCAAATTTATTACTACTGATTCATATGGCGTAAGCCTAAATGAATGGTACTATCATTATGCTCTAGGGATGATGTCATAAAATCATTACCTCGCAAACTATAACATTAACAATTTTTAATGGTTAATTAACGGATGCTTAGTGACAATACTTAATTGGAATAACGGTGGTATATCGAGATATAGTAGAAATATCACAGCCAAACTTATATAACACGCCTGATAAATTATAATACTTCTCGTAACTAAAATTTGTAAGCACTCAACAAATTTGTTACCATGAAAACTGATAAACACACCTAATAATTTTTTGCAGTAATCGTCCTTTACAAATCATAGAATCGCTTGTCCAAACCCGCCGATGTTGATGTTTTCATTGAGCTAAAATTTTTGCTCCATGTCAGATCACAAAGATATAGAGACTCCATTCTCTAGAATATTTGCTGCCTTGTTTTAAACGCTCTAGAATCATTAAGAATCCTGGACCCTCTTGTGTTTGGAAGTCAACCCGGGCGGAATTAATCTATTTGGATTCAACTTTCAATATCTCCTGCAGCCGCATTTCTCGCCTCTACAATCCTCAACGGTTCCGATTTTTTGGTTCCATCAGAAGTGTCTTCACTGCGGTGCGGTGCGGTGCGGTGCGCGGCCGTACGGTAAGACTGTGGCTCAATCGACTCCAGAACCGGCCCGAACTGAAGAATCGGCATCTATTAAATTTTGTGCGATTCCTTGAAGAATCGATATTTTTGTAACTCAATTGTTTTGGTTAATTCGCTAATACCATCTAAATGGGTTCATTATTATAGTTTTTTCCATAAGTGATGCGATATCATTAGCCTTCCTTGCAAAAAACAAACAAGCCACCGTCAGGCCGAGCACAAGGTTTAGTACAACAATGTCTAATGT
>JAWDGP010000619.1:777500-801398 GCA_033675545.1 Elysia crispata | reverse complement strand
GTCCCTGCACGCTTTTTTCCCCCCTGAATAACTTAGAAGCTGTTTAGAAACAACGGAAGGTTGGTAGTATCAAGCCTTTCTGTCCGCCCGGACTTGCACTCTGATTTATTAAAATAATCTTCCTCCTCAGAAATGTCGTAGAATCATACATTTTAATATTATTTAAGTAAGACATCACCCTGACGTATGCAGTTGACAACGAGAGACTTTTACGTCATCAGTCCTTGTCTTAAATCCACAGGCAGTAGTTTAATACCATACTCAACGGTGTCGCTAGTGAGAGACTAGTTTTGAAGAATACACACATCGCAAAAAAAGGTCGTTTCTTCACAGAACATAAACCGAAGCACCAAGCTCATCACAAAAATATCGCTCTCAGAGTACTAGATCTAGTTTGCTTTACAGTAAATGCTGGAAACAACGGATTCAAATATATGTATATATATATATATATATATATATATATATATATATATATATATATATATTTGTTTAAGGTCCCATGTGTTTAACATTACGAGCTATGTATGTATATTTGTATAACATATATATCATATAGTCAAGCCTATTGGAAACGTCACAAAACAAAATCCTCATTGTTAAGTATGCTTTTAAAAGAGAGGAAAACAAATGCTGCTAAGTTGTTAGGTTAAGGATATCATTGAGTAAATCTTGCTTACAAGAAAGCCCTATCATTATATCGGATAGGTAAGTGGCTCATGAAAAATAGTAAAAAGTAGTGGAATCACACTAAATCAATGAAATAGGTTATATTTTTATTTCGGCCATTGTTTAAGTAAGACCCTTTTGACAAGCCTACTATGTGAAAATAACTATATTGCTGGTTCTTGTTATAGCACACTTTCCAATTGCATTTGATCATTAAAATTTGATATGGCCACTTTATTGAAAAATTTACGGAAAAATTCCGAAAAAAACATGCTGACCGTGCGCCCTGCAATTAATAGATATAAGTTTAGAAATTAATAACTTGTTAAGCTTTGCTAAAAGGAAGTGACATCTCCATATTTACAGCGGCTTCAACATTTGTGTCGAACTTTTGTCTCAACCCACGTCTTTTTCTATTTCTATTTCTGGCTCTTCATTTCCTGTTCCCGGAGATTTGCGACTTCCGCATACATCAACATTTTCACAGGGTTATCTAACCTTAGCGGTGTATATATCTGGAGTGCCGTTATACGGCGCTTACTAGGTGTAATTAGCAACAACAACTAGAGACTAGAGGAAACATTAGCAGAAAGCTCTATCGAAGATTGCTAAGTACCCCATCTACAAGAGAACATTAAATTGTATTTCTTTTTTCTTTTCTTTTACTTTTTTTTTCCTTAAGAGGCTTTAGTCTCACCGATGAATAATTATTGCCTGATAGAATACATTACGATTCGCAAGGACGAAAGGTGTACCTGCAGAGTACCACACTTTTATAAAAACAAGGAATCTGTCTACTGGCAAGATTTTTTCTTGCATAAGATTTAAGAAATATCTCACTCTCCTCTTTCATTTTGTTGGGTAAGTTTCCCTGCAATAGATTGATCCGAGATCAGCAAAGATCTTAAATCAATCCACATTTAAGAAGATTAAGACATTATTCTGACGAAAACTGTTTCACAAATATCGCTAACCTATCGGGAAATCTAATAACTTTTTTCCTTAAATCTGAGAATTGCGTCATTTATCTTTGATATCGGACTCGACCGTGTTTCGAAAATAGCATAACTGAACTTCTTCAAACGAGGCTTTGCATAATCAAGATTAATGGAGAAAAAATGACATTGAAACGCGTCGGAGCAAAGTTCATTAGTGAAGTAGACCTGGTTTTGTTCTGACGTCCTTCGATTTTTAATCATATGCTCATACAAAGCTCTGTTTTGTCTGATATAAGAGCTGCTACAGGAGTTTGATTGTATTCTAGATTCCTTTCTGACGTAAAACACTGCTTATGAAAATTATGGATTGCCGAGTATATGAAAACGAACAAAAGGACTCAGATTGCAGTGACAGGAAAAAACAAGGACGAGAAAAAGTAAAGATAATAAAAACACATCTTAGCGTTATGAAAAAGAAATCTTCATCTGTAGTAATTCCTACAGATAAAAAAAACCGCAAAAAACAAGAAAGCGAAAACAAAATCTGAACATTTAATAGGCGTTCGCTATTTATAGAAATAGCATTGGTGAGCATCCTAGTATGTCAATACATATGTATGTATTAATTAATTTGTGGACCTGTACAATAATAAAAGGTACAGTCCTTTATAAACTTATCGAGCGTTCCTTAACTCTCTGATAGTCTCAAATGGTGTTGATTTCGCTCACGGGAATTTCCATAACACTATTTTTAGAAATAAGTTTTATGGTTGAGCATGTGAACAAGTAAGTTGTGCGGCCATTGAAAAAAAAATAAGAGGGGAAAATGGCGAGCCTAGCTACTCACATCACATTGAATACAGAGGAGGTAGAACAGAGGGAATGATGGGATAAGGAGGAAGAGGAGAAGAAGGAGGACAGGAAGGCAGGTTAAAAATAACATCAACCCTTCAACAATTCCCGATGATGGCAGTAAGGTCAGGGGTAGCACGAGTTGTTATTAGAACTTGGGGGGTCTGGGTTATAAGATGCTCGGGCGGATAGAACAATGAACAGGATGAGGATAATGTTAGAGGGGACGATGCAAGATGTAGAGAAAGACACTGACGATCAGAATAATACAATCGATTTATTTGATCGCACGAATATAACGTTATACAATATTGGTCACTATAAATTTGGCAGTGATATCCTAAGAATAAAGGCAGATATGACAAATGTAGGTTTGTGTGTATAAAGAGGGAAAGGAAAAAGAGGGGTTTTGGGAGGTAAGGAGGAAGATGGTTAGGGTTTTTTTTAATGGAAAACAATGATCGTAGCAGGATAATGACCAAACAGCGATTAATCGAAAACGTCATTCGGGATGATGCTTGGGGAGGTATGGTAACAAGGAGGTGTAGGCTTTGATTTAATTGTCGATATTGATAACAAAAAAAAAATGGTAGGGATAGTTAATATGATAATAGAAATGATTAAAAAAATAATACGATAATAACGGTGATAACAATGATGATGATGTTGAAAAAAAATAGTCCAAATGATGGGTATGGAATACAAAGACGGTAGTAATGACTATAAACTAACAGATGATGGAATTAGAAAATTTAGGGAAATTTGTTGCAAAGATGAAAATGAAGCTGACACGTTTGTAGAATGGAGGGGAAGAGAAGGAGAAAGAAAGAAGACAAGGAGGACTAGAGGCTAGCAGATTAAGGCAGGGGAACGAGTGGGAAGAGCATAAGGTGGAAGAGTAAGAAGAGGATGAGGATGAGAAAAAGGTGGAGGAAGAGAAGGAGGAGAAAACTCACAGAGGTAAGAAAGCATCAATGGTTTGTAAGAAGTCTACTGAGATTGAAACCAAAGAATAACGAAATCTCTCAACAAATATTAAACAATGCTTCGGATTCAAGGTTTAACAGCCATGGAAGAAGGGTGGGTGGAAAACAACATTTCATTTCTGGGGACCGGAAAATTGTTTAAAATCAGTAAAATTATTTACTCTTGTTGAATCTATGAAAATAGGGAGGAGTTCCTTTCCTATGCATTGATTTTCAAGGAGCGCTGAATAAATTTTGCAATGACCAAGTAAAAACAAACTCAAAAGCTACTAGTAAAATGGGAGGTTACAAGCAATGAGGTTTGAAAAAATTGGGGTAGGAAAAAATTAAAAATTGAATAGTAGAATGCAGGCACCATAACATTAGCTATCATCGCTGCAGATGCTCATAAAAGTATGCATTCGTGTTGTGACTGTGATGAAAAAAGTTGAGCATTATCTTTGTTGCAATATATTAATTTCGTGTGTCAAATAGGTTTTGATGTTTTGCAAAAGTAACATATCAATAGGTATTTACTTTGTTTATGACACTTACATCTAATGATGGAAAGAAAGAAAAAAAATAGCAATATCTGAGTTGAAACCTGTCTTATATCATAGTTGATACTAGCTTGATTTAGAAAATAATATTAAAAAAGGCGATTGTTATTGGATCAATATATCTCTTGAATCTTTGAAAAGCTATGGGGATTTCGATATCACTTAAACTATGAGAAAGTTAACTTTTAAGTCGATCTGAATCACCTAGCATGCACTAAACAAGGGTGATAATTTAAGGGGGTGTGTAGACAGGTTATTGGATTTTGATCACATAGAACATGAAGAAAAAAAATTCTCGTTAAAATTTTGTCCCCGTGAAGGTTAGAAATCATACATTTTCCAATTCTTGAAAACACCATAAGTACTACCAAAATTTGAAAATAGATGATCATAATTTAAGAGAAATTGACAAAAAATTGATTTGAAGTAGAAGTAAACAGTATTCCATTCCGTGCTGTTGCTGAAAAGAAATCTAAGAATTAACCCAGCATTACAGGCTATGAGTGTAAATCTATAAATAAATGAAAATATCAAACAGTAAATTTTTCTTAAGTAAGAAAGATAAATCTGCTGCCTGAACGGAAAAAATGCGTTCTAGATATTTGTATTTATAAATAAAATATAGGTTTATGTTAAGATAATAGTATTGTGTGCTTCATTAACCCACTGGAAATCTAGAAAATTAGAATTAACAATAGCTAAATGTAAAACTTTCTCATCAGAAGAGTTAAAAACTAGGAGACAATCGAAATGAGGAGATATTAAAAAAGAAACTTTGGATAGAGTCGATAAAGGAAAGAATAAAGATGTTGAGTTTAGACTATGAAATATAAAAAAAATAGAAAAGAACCCCACAGTTTTTATAACTTGGAGCGTTAAAAAAACCGTTGAGATAGCCAGTAAAATATAACACAGAGCCACTCACATAAAGCTCTATAATTAAGCTAAAAGCTGAAAAATGTAGTCTTGCAAAATGCACAAAAATGCTTTATTTTGTCAATTTATCACTGAATTAGTAATCTGACTACTTCATTAGCGTAAACGAAGAAAAAGCAAATTGGAAACAAATTAGAAATATCCTTAAAGCGAGATGAAATAATTATAAATAGAAAGAACTATTCTAGTAGAATCATATAGTAATGCTCAAAAAGCAACACATGATGTTCATCGTTACGTAACAGATATTCTAATTCCAATGAATACATAGTTTTATGAAATAGACACAAGAAGGAACTAGCAAATAGGACTATAAAATATTGTAAAGGGAAAGAAAGAAAACAAGTTAGAACGAACAAAAGAAAGATTTACAAAGAAAGAATAGAAAGCGACACATACTGAGAAAGAGAAGAAGAAGAAGAAGAAGAAGAAGAAGAAGAAGAAGAAGAAGAAGAAGAAGAAGAAGAAGAAGAAGAAGAAGAAGAAGAAGAAGAAGAAGAAGAAGAAGAAGAAGAAGAAGAAGAAGAAGAAGAAGAAGAAGAAGAAGAAGAAGAAGAAGAAGAAGAAGAAGAAGAAGAAGAACAAGAACAAGAACAAGAAGAAGAAGAAGAAGAACAAGAACAAGAAGAAGAAGAACAAGAAGAACAAGAAGAACAAGAAGAACAAGAACAAGAACAAGAAGAACAAGAAGAACAAGAAGAATAATGGCCGTGAGAAAATTATAGAAAGAGAGTGAAGAAACAAAATAAAGAACAATCAACCACTTACAAGGAGAAAGATATGAAGGCAGATAAAAAGATAGATAACTAGAAAGATAGAGAAATAGAGACAAAAAGAGTGAGAGAGAGAAAGAGAAAGAAAAAGAGAGAGGGAGAGCGAAAGAGAGAGAGAGAGAGAGAGAGAGAGAGAGAGAGAGAGAGAGAGAGAGAGAGAGAGAGAGAGAGAGAGAGAGAGAGAGAGAGAGAGAGATAGAGATAGGGAAAATAGAGAACATTCACAAAGTTACACATACAATCATAGAGAGAACCATAACAAGAAATGTCTAAACCCATACAAACACGAGGCAACGCGTCGCGCCACAAAGGAAGGTCTTCGACCTACAACTTACCCCGCGACCACGATGAAGCAGTCGAGCCTGTTCCAGGCCTCAGCCAGGTATGTGTCCTTTCCCCAGACCCCCATGGCCACCATCTTGATGAGCATCTCGATGGCGAAGAAGGCGAAGATAAAATGGTCGAAGCCCTCCAGCAGCCTGCACCTGACTGTGGTACACACCTCGTCGCTGCACGGCTGGTACATGCCGAGGGTCACGCAGTTCAGGATGATTACGCACATTGAAATGCGTTCGAACCATGTGCGTTTGGAGTTAAGGAATTGCTTTTTGAAAATAGCAGATGGTAGTGGTTGAGGATATTGTGTGGAAAGTTTGAGCGGTGGGCAGAAGATTTCTAGAGAATATGAAAAAGAAGATGAAGCGAGAATATGACAAAGTGTTGTATCTCGGCCAGCACATGGAGGCTTTAGCAAAAGAAGAAGTTGGTATATCAGATGTAAGATTGAGAAAAGGGAAAAAAACAAAGGTGAGATTAGAAAGAGAATGGGGAACGAGGTGGAAGGAAAGAACAATGAAAGTATACAAGAAAGGGAAAAGTGGGAAAAAAAGAAAAGGAGAACTTGAGGTTCATAAAATACATTGTTAAAAATCGAACAAAACAAAACAAAACAAAAAACGACTGAACATGATAAAATATTAAGATAAACGGAGAATGAGAATAATGTATGTATACTCAGAGACATATCATAACAATCAAGTATATATAATGCATGACTGAGCCATAACTTGGACATTAAGGCTTTACTTCACCAATTTCCAAACAAGTAAGCAAATATGAATTTTGAACATCGCGAATTGTAATCAATGTTTAAAAAGCTAAAAACACATAAGAAAGTCTAATTATATTTGGCTGTGGAAAAGAAAACATATACGACGGTCGATTTGTTCGAAAAAAAATCAATATGCGATGTATCTATTAAGTTATCATTCATGTGGTTTTTTAAATGAACAAGAATATAATTTGGTAAAGAACGATTAAAATTCAAAATGCGTACATTAAACCAATCGAAGAACGGTTTTGAAGATTAAAACTAAAAAATTTTAAACATTTTTGTATACACGTAATACACAAAAAAATCAAGCACTCATTAAAAACAATAAGATATTTATCAAATGATGCATGTCAATCAAATTTCATCAATGACTGAGTGCTATAAATAAATCCATGACATTTAAACTGAGTCAACCATAATATAATCATAAATATTACTTAATTAATATAGGTTTGCACCTATGAAACTCCTATGTCCTAAGTATATCTTCTTCTTAAACACTTATTGAAACAAAGCTTATTGAATATGACTATGTATCAATCAGAAGTTCTATACTGTGCAATTCAAATAATGGTTAAGAACTAAACTTTTTTTTTTGAGACTTTTGTGGAAAGTGAGACTGAGCATTTAAAATGAAAGCGTTTCCAAAAATCACAGTTTTTCTTTTACAGTTCTTCCTCATTAACTCATTGTCTCAGTGTTATATTGATATATTAGATCTCCGCTTTGAATTGCAGGAATAATAGAACTGAGATTCGTGGTCAAATTAACGATAACCTTAAAAAAAAAGGGAGGTAAATCTATAAATAGATATGTCAAATCTGACGGCGTATGTGAGTATAGATTCTATCTCCTCCAAAATGTTCTTCTGGCACTTTGCAGTTTTGCGCAGTTACCTGAGGATTAAGAAAAGAAAAACAAATTGAATTTGGCTTGATAAATGAATTGTCATGTTTTTAAAATTTTAATGATGCGAAATCGATTTACAGCTTTACACTATAAAATCTTCATTATTGCTTCACCAGAACATAAGTCTAGATTGTAAGGGCATAATGGACAGTTTCGATTTAATCTCATTACTTTTCTTATAAGTGTCACTAAGACAAAATGACTGTTAAGTAGATTAAAAAACAAACAAACCCAAACCATGCCCCTCCAAGCAAGGAGTTTTAGACTAACCCACGCAAGGCACAACAGAGATAAAAAGCTATCTTCCTCATCAAACTTTCCGACTTAGGACGATACTGCTATGATAGGGGTACATTTCTATTCATCTCTCAAGAATACAACGTCACATTGACCAACTTTGCCATTCCAAACCTCGACAAGAAATTCCTAGGAAAATTCCATACTTTCATCTTCCCGTAAGTTTATTTACGGTTCTCGAACCATCTGCGCTAGGTCAGGGTACATCAAGTTAAAGCCATAAATGCACGTGGCAATTCACGAGAGTTTAGGCAGTGTGATAATTTTTCTCCAACTCTACCACCTTCCAGCTTGTATTTATTTAATAGGTGAGACAAGTTCCTCAAGGTTCTCTTCCAGACTTCTTTAATCATTTTATCGACTCTTTGAGCGCTTTGAGCTATCGGGACATAAAACAGGCCTCGCGTGAGCTATAACTTGCCGCACAGATTTCTACATCTGGAATACTCTGGTCTGAGGACGCAAAGAAGGTATGGCACAAGGCCGGGGCGCATCTGATCCTTGTGGTAAAGCAGATGCCTTGTTTAAGATCTGTGATGATGTCTCGTCACTGAACTGAACCTTGACATATGTAGCTCTTCATCTCAGCTCTGCGAAACATTAAAAAAAAACCCTACCATGGTACTGTAATCGACATCACTTTTTTTTTGCACCGCTAAAAGCATTTAATAATCTTAAAGGTCAACTAATTAATTCCAAAAACCTGCATCCTCACCCAGCTTTTTAAAAATTACGTTTCGAAGGGACACATATATATCAAAGCGTTTCGCTCGTCATTGATAAAACGCTGAGCGCTTTCCCGTGTTCAGATAGAAGCATTGAGCATTTAGCATTGCACATTGAGGATTTCCCCGTGTTTGGAAGATAAATCACCGCGCGCTGGGTCATTTTCACCAGTTTGGTGGTTGTAGGTCCTGATGACCGGGTTGACAGACGCCCAGAGAAGTCCCTGCGGTGCAGCTAGCGTGATTGTGAATCCCTGGGATCGGTCGAGTGGTGCGCTACAAAGGGAAACCTGAGTAACTTTAGATGTTCCTCCGACCACCTCGTCCGTCCACGCTGCACGATAAAACTATTCCTGGGAGATTTGCCTCGGCCACTTTCCTCAAGAATAAGGCCAGATAAGTAGGCTTTTTATTTTTGTATTCTATATCTTTAGCAAGCCGGTAGTAAGAGAAATGTTGGATTTGGTATCAGTGGTTGCCGTTATTTTCGATGCGAAGGAAGGGAAGTCGGTTGACAGCAAGCAACCTTAAGATATACAGTAATTTCTATCTTGGGTTTGCGCCAATACTTTGAGATCCTATCTCTCTTTTGACCTTAAGCTTGCCT
Organism: Elysia crispata; assembly: GCA_033675545.1. Classification (NCBI taxonomy): domain Eukaryota; kingdom Metazoa; phylum Mollusca; class Gastropoda; family Plakobranchidae; genus Elysia; species Elysia crispata. Next base: position 792,053 of record JAWDGP010000619.1, on the reverse strand, counting down.
GAAGGAGCATTATTAGATATATAAGAATTCAACATGGAAGACAGAATTTTTAACGTCTCCGGTGCAATTTGAACCATCACCTAAAGGCTGCCTGATCACAATCGCCTCGCGCTAGCAAAAACTAGTTTCTGCTCTGTTTCATTAAGTCTGGAGACAAATGCAGCGCAACTTCCACCATGGCCGGTTTAGGGAATAGCAATTCTAATTCACATCAAAAGAAACAGATATTTTTGCAAGAGTTGATTCCTTTACCCATAGGCAAATGGAAACAATTTGCCGCCTTAAAAAACTCGCAAAGAATCACTTTCATGTAATTAAAGACAAGTCAGAAATTTGTACATGCCTCAAAACACTCCAACAATGGATTTAATAAAGCAAAATAAGCAAACTGCTGCAATATCAGTATATTAAGAGTATTAAAATTATTCTCAGCTGTGTATGGACGCATGCGTTTCGTTGAAACGGTCTGCAAGAAAAAAAAAAAAATTTGCCGACTTTAACTTTATCATGCATTGTAAAGAAGGTAGGTGGATATGAATAAAAATAATAGATCTATGCATTCGAGATGTTTCTGTTCATTCTATTTTGATACTGTGGTGCCAGGGAAAGAATGATAATCATTACATTTGGAGAGGAAGGCACTTTTAGAATCTCAGTTGCATTAAAAAAACTGACATGAATGTTAAAGTAGTTTTCGCTTAATTTATAACAAAGAAATTCACAACTACTGTGAAAATCTTTTCGTGCTTTCTGTTAATCCTAACTTTAGAACAATGTAACGAGTGTTTCTCGGAGTATCTTGCTCCGCATAGGTAAAACTCATGACTATTGTCAGATCCACCTGGTTAGGTCGGAAAAAAAAATATGCTGAATGAGATCTCTTCACATCATTGTTGAAATATGTCTCCAGTCACCTCCCTACTTGCCATGTAAAAATACTTGTAAGAGCCAAAGCCAAAAGCTTTTTCATCCGGATGCTTTTCTAAACACTTTATGGTAATACCTTTTCGTGAAACCAGCAACAATTATTCAAGCTCACATTTAAGTGTTTATGACCCTAACTGGAATGCATCCTCATCCTCAATCACCATATTAAATACTCTGTATATTTTTTATCCATTTCTTTTTCAAATCCTGTTGCTAAGAAGTGGGCGTTAGCTGAAATCGAAACATCTGAGGGGTAGGCAAGGCTCATCAATATTCAGCAGTAACGAAAGCACGGTGGATCAATCCCTGGGATGAAAGAGCTGGAAGTAATCCAATCTGGCCTGAACCCGTTTAAGCCATGTCGGACAACAAATCAGCTTTGCTCTCCTCGCATAGCAAGCCTTACACCACTCATTACTGTCGGCCTTGAGAGCGCTCAAGACCAAGGGAAGAGGAATAAAAAGAAAGAGAGTTAGAGAGAAAACGAGAGAGATGGAGAGAGAGAGAGAGAGAGAGAGAGAGAGAGAGAGAGAGAGAGAGAGAGAGAGAGAGAGAGAGAGAGAGAGAGCAGTTTCCATAATTTTCCTCTTCCAGCCCTTGGGATCTCATGTATATACCCCAGTAATCTCTCACTAACAGCTCGAATCTATTATAACGACAAGCTGGTCAATTCTTTAATTGGTTCCTTGATTCGGCTATTTAATCAGTGATATTCTAGTTTATGACCTTTAGATTTGTTTGTTTATTTTCGGTTTCATGTAGCTTGTCCACAACACGATGATCGCAGGCCTTTTGCACATGTAACTTAAACCTCGCAAAGCTTAAGAGAAAGGTAGTGCTCTGCAAAAAACAGAATTAAGCTTTGAGGAACAATATTTTCTTTATCTTCTGCTTTCACTCAAAAGCGTACCTCTAATGATTGCAGAGCACTACATTTACTTTAAATCCTATATTTCTTACTGATTTCATAATGATATAGAGCAAAGGTAAAAAGTAACTCACTCTACTACAATGAAGAGCCTTGAACTTTCTTCAAAACGTCTCTAAAGGAGGCAGACCAAGTGCTTTACCAGTTGACCACAGGCACTTCTCTCAAACACTGTGGTTAGAGAAATATGAATAAAAAAAATATTAGGACAGTAAAATATCTACTAAGAACATATTAAAAGATAAGGCTAAAAAAGTCAATTTTTAATCCAATGCAATATTACAAGATTGTGCTTTTAATTTGCAACGAATACATAATTACATACAAATGTTATCACCAAAAAATACATAACTTGAATACATACCCATTTCTTCAGTATCATAATATGCACCACCCTCCGTCTAAAACATTTTTCCGGTACCACATCCTATAAAGCCTCTTTTTTAACTACCACCAAACTATCCCATCGAGTTCCAATTTTCAGTACATTGAAACTGGCGTCCCAAGTTCCTACAACATTACTGGACTGTCCAATCAGAGCCCAGGCCCAAATACAGCGGCACGCGAGCCTTTTGTCCCAGAGCCATTGTCCGTACTCCGTCGCAGCTCGGATACAGAGCCGCTCCGATGCTGCCCGAGAGAACTCATTAGGTGGCACAACTGGAGACCCCCATGAAAGCCTTTTCACTCAGCCTCCCAAACCTCCAATTCTCGGGTGGTCAATTTCCGTAACGGTGGTTTTCATGTTTTTATTGTTGTTGTTGTTGTTGTTGTTGTTGTTGTTGTTATTATTAATAATGTAGTTGTTGCTTAAAGTGGAACGAGTTTTTCACTTGAGAGAATTTCTTGTTTTTTTTAACTGTTACGCCCAAACCTCATTCTCATTCTATCTTATATAGTCAGAAGTAACCAAGCCTCGTAAACTTTAATTAGAGAGTCAAGACGCAAATGAGCTTAGAAATACCTGTTTAAGGAAAATATAGTTTTACAAGCGAATAATTTAATAATATGTCACCTTAGAGAAATCAAGTAAATGGAACATTTTAATAATCTCTATTTAATCAAAAACCAACTAAACAAAACAACAACATCTACAACAAAAATAAAACAAAAAACGAATAAAATAAATTAATAACTCATTGATATCGGTTATTGACCTCAAACTCACCAGTCGTGCCATATGAGAAGTGAAAAGTAATCTATAAAACAAAATAACAAGGCCAAACTACGGCACCAGGCGGATTAGAAATGACGCCCACGAGACACCAACGCTGTGACCTTCCTATCATGTTGTATGAACCTGACTGGTAGCTTGCCACGGGCAGCACTGTTTCCGATCCATTTCGTTATTTGTTTTTATCATCTCTTTGGTACATTTGGGCATGGGGTAGGGATCTCGGCATCATGTACCGTACGGTTCAATTCTGATAACGTAATTTGAATGTATATGCCTATTAGCATCTTTTGACTTCTGCCTGCCTGTTACAGTGAGTCGCGAGGGAGGTGTTCCGGTCTAGATGGAGATATAAGGGCGACTTAGGGAAAATAATTCTTTCAATGGGTAACTTGTTCTGCCTGCCTTTATCGGAGAGAAGGGGAAAAATTCAAAAAGAGGTGTGTGAAAAAAAAAAAATTCATGTAACAAATTTTTACTTTATGTATAGTAAATTCTGCTGAAGAAATGCCAAGAGATTTTCGCCAATTCAGTCGTCTCGATTCTTCTATTCAGTTCTTATCATTTGTTGTCAGACGAGTTCTCAGACATTTTATCCTGATCTGCATCTCCCAGAACAAGAAGTTCACCTCCATCCTCTCTCAATCTCACTTCCTCCTACAATCTCCTCCCCCCCCCCCTCCTCTCTCTCTCTCTCTCTCTCGCCTTCTCCTTGCCATTCCTCTCCCAATTGCATGTAAAAAATCTCGAGTTTCACATTGACCTGATAACTTACATATCTAGGTATAGATTTACAGACATCTAGATTACATGACTCGCCTATCGCACACACATTCCTATCGGGTTAAGAATGTATTTGCAAGAAGGAGATGAAAGATGAACACTCTAGATATCTAACGTATCCCAGTAACGATTTCGCCCAGGAATTATGGATTAGATAAACACTAAAAAAAAAAAAATAAAATAAATAAAAACAACAGCAAAATAACCCTTAAGTATTGCTTCGCCCGGTCTATAATACATTAGTTGAAGGTTTGCCGTGTAGTTGATATCTCTACAATGATAAAAAAGAGCCTCCGTACTCGTCGAGATAGAGATAGTATTCTCAGATATTCGAAAAGAGGAGTTTAAAGCAGGCAAAACCTACAAAAACCTCTTCTCCCAAAACAACATAAAAAAACAACATAAACAAAACAAAACAAAAAAAAAAGCATAACCCCCCCCCCTCCCCCCCATAAAACATAATATAACCAAAAAAAAAAAAAAAAACAGCCACAAAAAGACTAAAGAAAAAATATTAAAAAAACAAAACAAAACCCAGGAACAAACACATACACAAACCAAATCGCAACAAAGCAAAACAACTACAACAAGAACAACAACAACAAGCCATTAAAAAGGAAGAAAAAATATGCGATGACCGAAAGGTTAAGACTATTCTTGATATTTTCAAATTCATCTTTTTGCGACATTTAAACCAAACTGGATATCTCTTTTTTTTCACAATTTACTTTCTTCATCCTTTTCTCTATTCCGCCTCGCAGCTATAATTATCAGAATCAAGAGATTTCGCTTTGGAACATCAATACATTTGTAAACTAACAACATATTTATCTGGTATTGAATTTCTTTCATTTTTTTCATTTATTCAAGATAAGAGGCAACACAGCCTAACATCCCCATATCGAACCCCCCGTTTCCTCTCTTAAATGAGAAAACAGACCTGCTAATACTACTTTTTACCAATAATTTTCGCTCCAGCGCTACTTGAAAGCTCTAATACATCATTAACCGTAATAATTTTTTAAAAAGTGCGCCCTGAATTTTAATGTCCCTTACTCTTTTTAAAACTAGTTTTTATAGTGGTGCGCATCTGTTTGTTCGCAGACTCGGAAGCAAGACTAAATACAAGAGACTTCGTATCCTCTAGTTATTACTATTTTTGACAAAAAGGCTACAGCCCAACCAAGATATGGCTAGATCAAGGCGATCTCTCCTTCAAACCAAGGTCGACCTTTCAGAACAGAATATTCCTAAGCTAAGTCCTTATATCGCTTCTACACACTTAACACATTAGTGCACTAGAAGGGTAGGCAGTGCTCAAACTCTGGTGCCTGGTCTGTATCGCGACCACTTAGGGCTAGTTGGGTGAGACCCCGTCATACTATCAGATCGTCCAGGCTAAGATTCGACCGCCACAGTTACGATTAGTCAGCCAATCGACATTCTGATTAAATTATCTGGTACGCTATTTTTAATACATAAGTTCATGGTCTCACCTTGTCCACCTTACCCTGTCTGATATCACCTTGTTTGATCTGCACTTTGAAGTGAGAGGAATATATCATATAATCAATCATATGGCCAGATAACTTTTCCTCCATCTTTACATTTTTCCTTTCTTTCTCTGCTGATTTTTTCCCTTCTCATTCTTCACTTGCTTCAATCTTCTCCTCCAGATGGTGTTTTTATTCCCAGAATCCGTCGCGGATCTCTATTTTTTCAATTTTCGATCTCCTTATCTCCTTTGCTTGCGGGCAGAGTTTAGCTGTTTATCCGACAGCCTAATATGATTTTCTGGGCTGAGCCCTTGCCACTGTCTGTCTGCCTGTCTCCATGATCATTAAATTTATTGAAGAGATAAATGTCTCGCGCTCGGCCTCCAAGGAAAATAAACAGACAAGCAAAACAGGCTGGTCTAGCTCCATATCAGATCAATAGCCTCAGAGATTTGTTAGCAGACATCTGATCGTCACAGAATACGATCTTGTTTCACTCGGTATACTACTCGATAAACTCAGTCTCTGTCTGTCTGTCTGTCTGTCTGTCAGTCTGCCTCTCTCTCTCTCTCTCTCTCTCTCTCTCTCTCTCTCTCTCTCTCTCTCTCTCTTTTTCTGCTTCACTCAATAGCATCTGCTTCTTTGCCTGTCTTTCACGTCCTATATCTCTATATTTATTAATTTGTCCTTCTCTCTCTCTCGCCCTGTCTCTCTCTCTCTCTCTCTCTCTCTCTCTCTCTCCGACTGTCTCATCTATCTATTTGTCTCTCTTTCACTTATTATATCTACAGTTTTCAACAGTCTTGTACATTCTTTACTCTCTCTCTCTCTCTCTCTCTCTCTCTTTCTCCCTCCCCCCTACTCTGTGTGTCACTTGACCCCTCTCTTTCATTTTTCTCATTTACTAACTCCATCTCTGCTTCCCCCCTTTCTCTCTCTCTGACTCTGTCTATCTGTCCGCTGTCCGTCTGTCTGTGTCTCTCTCTCTATCTCTCTGTCTCTCTCTCTCTCTCTCTCTCTCTCTCTCTCTCTCTCTCTCTCTTTCTGACTACCTGCCTCTCTCCCACTGCGATATGGATCTGGGCCGAGTCGATCAGACTCTTGTTATGTATCGATACTTTGTCTATGTTTGCCAAGACGCTGAATGGAGGCATGAAAAGATCTTCTTATATAAATAAAGCTGAAGCCTAAGGGACAGTTTGATGGAAGAGGAGGAGGGCAGACAAATGGAGATCAAAGAATAGAGAAAAACAGAGAAAGCTACAGGGATGCAGAGAGAGAGAGAGAGAGAGAGAGAGAGAGAGAGAGAGAGAGAGAGAGAGAGAGAGAGAGAGAGAGAGAGAGAGAAAGAAAGAGTGAGCAAATAAGAGCTAGACATATAGTTAGCTCTCTCTATATATATAATATGTGTGTAGATGTATATATATATATATCGACCGCAATGTTGCAAAAAACGTTAGCTATTCCGATAGATTGGTCAAAAGAAATATATAAATATATTGCCGTATATATATATATATATATACATCTATAGATCAATAGCTAGAGAGAACGACCGATACATAATAGATAGAGTAAGCTGAGAAATCCGTTCCTAGGGGCAGGCATGGAAATAGAAGAGGGGGGAAGGGGGAAAGAATACATCGAGAGCGCAAGAGAGAAGTTGGGAGAAAAATAACGAATGGTGGAAGGGGTGGAGAAAACTAACGGGGAGGAACGAAACATATTGTGGGAGAGGAAAAAAAAGAAATTGCGATGGAAAAGATGTTGAGGTAGGATCATGGATAAAATGAGGAAGAGATTGAGAGAAAATAATGATTGAAAAAAAAAATGAGGAGTCGAGGCAGAATGGATAAGGACAGTGAAAAGCCCGACGGGGGCCACAGGGCCTGACTTGGGTTAGCGTGTACGATGGAGTCAAGAATAACTGATGAGATAAAATCTGAATGTGGAGGCTGAAGTAGTTTGTTGTCGTTCCGAAATTCTTGAAAAAGCAGTAGCTAAAAAGAAAGATTTATGTTTATCATAGAGTCTGTATTGATATCTCCCAGTTTCGTGTTACTCACATATCCCGAGGATGACGTACGCAATGTCCTAAACTAGACAAGAATAAGGATTTGCTTTTCATACTTGGCCTTTCCTCTGTACTTTTGTCTCCATTAAATACGGTTTTGAACTGATACCGCGTATGATTCAGAAAAAAAATCTGGGGGGGTGGGGGGGGGAGGGGGGGAAGGAAGCGTTCAAAACTACAAAACTACAAACAGTTATCTATACAGATGAAGCTACAAGTCAAGAATTGCATGACTCTTAATAATTATTGTGCCTATGTTTTAGTTAAGAAAAGTTAATCAAGTTTTATTTACAGACAAAGTCTTGTGCGTTTTCAATGAATAATAAATCCATTGCGACTGCGCCTTATAAACTTGACGTTTTCTTTTTTTAAACAAAATGTTCTATGGTACAGAAAATGTTAAATATAAACTAGAGAATAAAAAGTGACCAATAAATAATTGAAGGAAGGTTTAAGAACGGTACAACATTTCCCGAATGACCAGTTTCGTTCCGAAATTGTTTCGCTATGATATTAACCAATGTTCTATCAGAGTTGATGAGCGGTCTGTTATGACGTGCAAGTGTGCTATCGGTAATTTATGATACTGTGTGGTGAGAAGGTGGGAAAGGTTTTATAAGAATGGGTGAAAATAGTTAAAAAGATAGATATATAGTAATACAAATAAACAGAGATAGATAAATAGATTAAGAAAGTTAAATTGCCAGAGTTAGAATGAGAGAGATAGAAATAGTATAGAAAAAGGGAAAAAAGAGTTAGAAAAATGAGCAAACAGAGTGACAGACAAGCTGACAGATAAATAGAAAGGAATAGGAAGAGATTTAGACGACGATAAAGTGGACAGAAAGGCGGGTAGATAGATAGATAGATAGTAAGATAGATAGATAGATAGATAGATAGATAGATAGATAGATAGATAGATAGATAGATAAAATATAAAGACAAGGAGAGAGAGAAAGAGAGAGGGAGAGAGAGAGAAAGAGAGAGAGATAGAGAGAGAGAGAGAGAGAGAGAGAGAGAGAGAGAGAGAGAGAAAGAGACAGACGGGGAGAGGGAGAGAGAGAGAGATAGATAGAGAGAGAGAGAGAAAGAGAGAGAGAGGGAGAGAGAGAAAGAGAGAGAGAAGGAGAGATGAGATATAGAGAAAGAGAGTTAAATGTTTCCCACACAATGAAAATAAGAGTCACATTTTTCTACCTCCTCCCTGATGAGATTCCGAGTGACCGACATGAGAAATCCATTGATCTGTTGATTTGTGCGTGTTGATCACCCTTTGCGGGTTCCTGCCCTCAGTTTGGACAGGCGGTATCTTAATCACAGTGACCGTTGACGACCGGTTCATGCTAATGACACCGCCATACGCTCGGATCTGGATGGTCATTATTTTGCTAGTTTTGATTTGCGATGATGTGATCATGGAAGTCAAACTGCGGTGGGTCCAGTGAACTTACGTTGCCCGGATATACGAGGGCATATTGATAAGTTTTGCCTCCAAGTCCATAACTTTGGAAATAATGAAGACAAACAAATGATACTTACACCAAATGAAAGGTCATTTTATTTAGCACCAGATGACATATCATTTTTCAACATAATCACCGTCCCGTTCGATACAGAGCCGCCACCGACGGACGACCTGTTGGATGCCGTCAGCGAAGAAGTCAGCAGTCTTGTCTCTGCACCAAGAAAGAACAGCATTCTTCACATCTTCGTCTGTCTCGTAACGGTTGCCCTTGAGGTAATCCTTGAGTTTTGGAAAAAGGAAGAAATCGCTCGGAGCAAGATCTGGGCTATAAGGCGGGTGCGGTAATGTCCGGAGGCCTAAACGATCTAAAGCCGTGCGAGTTTCCAAACTTGTGTGAGGGCGAGCGTTGTCGTGATGGATGATGGAAACTTTCTCACTCCTTACCCGTCGCAACCTCGCTTTCAGTTTCTCCAGTGTGTTCACATATTTCGTAGAATTCACGGTATTGCCTTGTTCCAAAAATTCTGTGTGAACCACAACCTCACTGTCCCAAAAGATCGTGAGAAGCACCTTCCGTGCGGAAGAAAACACTTTGAATTTTTTCGGAGATGGTGACGTTTTGTGTCTATACTCCTTCGACTGTTGCTTCGATTCAGGATCATAATGATGAACCCAGGATTCATCCCCAGTGACAATTTGACGGAGGAAGTCTTCACCATCCTCATCAAATTTTGCCAACAGTTCTCTACAGATTTGCACTCTTTGCAGCTTTATCTGAGGCGTCAGCATTCTTGGGACCCATCGAGCAGAAACTTTCCTGTATCCTAGGAGATTTGTGATGATGTGGTGGACCCTCTCTTGAGAAATCCCTATTTCAATACTAATGTCAATCTGCTTGACGCGGCGGTTTTCACGAATCAACTGATCAACACGAGATTGGTGCTTAGAGTCTGACGCTGACAATGGTCGACCAGTACGGGCTTGATCATGAACAGTTGATTCACTGGGATTCTCTTCCCTTGAACGCCGTGTCCATCGTCTCACAGTACTTACATCTAAACACATTTCACCATATACGGCTTTCATACGATAAAAGATTTCTATAGGACTACAGCCTTCTGCAGTCAGAAATTCAATCACAGCCCTTTGTTTTAAGCGTAGATCCATGGAAGACGCCATTTTTCTTTCCTCTGACCGCGTGACACAACCAAGCTTGATGACGCGCCACATTTTGAGCTCAAATGACGTCATACGCAGATGCAATTTTGCACACTTGTAGACAAAGGGTTTGTGAGTATTGATGCCAAACTAGAAGATTCTAAATTGAAAACCCGATACATTATGGCGTTGGAGGCAGAACTTTTCAATATGCCCTCGTACATTAATGTTAGGCACTTCAAAAAAGATGAAATTTGATTTATGTATATGATAAATAAAGGGAGAGATAGAGAGATAGATGGAAGAAAATGGACAGTTATGGAGAGAAAGATTTGTAAAAAGATGGATTGACCGATAACTAAAAAAAGTAGATAGATGTGGAGAAGGTGATAGAGATGGTAAGAGATTGTATTTGCAGAGAGAATGAGAGGGAGAAACTGACATATATATATATATATATATATATATATATATATATATAGATATATATGTATAGATAGATAGATAGATAAATAGATAGAGAGATAGACAGAGAGAGAGAGAGAGAGAGAGAGAGAGAGAGAGAGAGAGAGAGAGAGAGAGAGAGAGAGAGAGAGAGAGAGAGAGAGAGAGAGAGAGAGGAATCTAGCAACGGCAGCGACAGGCATACCTCACATTCGAGGAAACAATTCTGGTAAAAGTGAATCATAGAAAGTACTCTACAGAAATCAACCTGTGACCAAAAGTAAATTATCTTTGAGTTTTGTTTCTCATTTTTGCGCCATGAGGTATACGTTAAAAAAAAAAAGGCTTTGTATAATGTCAAACCATGAAACTAGCAAAGCGTATAAATTACATTTAAAAGGTGCTAATCAACTACTTCATTACAAAATTTTTCTATTAAACATGACTTTAATGTCAAACTAATTACAAAGAATTGAAAAAAATCCCACTTATAATTGCATACCCAATTGATAATAATAAGAAAATAAGGGAAAATTAAGAAATCATTTTGAACAGTTTTGTAGGAATGTAAAGCTACACAACGATGGAATATTACTTTCCAAAATGATAACAAAAGAAGTTAAAAAAATAAACAAAAAAGCAGGGGAAAAAATCCCGCAGAGCAGAACCTGGGCAACACTTACACAAGCAATGACTAGACTAGCCTGTGGAGGGAAAGAAAAGAGCACGTATCCCCGGGGCCTGAGACAACTAGATCTTGAGCACTTTCATTATTAACTACTTTCTAAAGTGCACAATCGTGTGTCACCGCTAAAAAAGGGCAAACGATGGAAAGAGAGAGAGAGAGAGAGAGAGAGAGAGAGAGAGAGAGAGAGAGAGAGAGAGAGAGAGAGAGAGAGAGAGAGAGAGAGAGAGAGAGAGAGAGAGAGAGAGAGAGAGAGAGAGAGAGAGAGGGAGGGAGGGAGGGAGAGAGAGAGAGAGAGAGAGAGAGAGAGAGAGAGAGAGAGAGAGAGAGAGAGAGAGAGAGAGAGAGAGAGAGAGAGAGAGAGAGAGAGATCATGGCGGGAGCAAAAATATTATTTATTGTAAATTAAAGAATTCTAATGCAATTTATTGTGACAGTGAGTGAATAGAGACAAAAAAATCAGACGTTTTGTCTGAGAAAGGCTGTCGACGTGAAAACTTTTCATTATGTTTAAGCAATTATTTTCAATCAATGATTGATTTTGCACACTTTTATTTTGCAGGTGCAATTCAGTGCGCCCGAACAAGGACCCAGAATACTCAGCAGCTTTAAGTTTGTCTCGTATTCTTAACCAAAGGATTGAAAGGAAAAAAAAATTAATTAAGGACAATAAAATACGATAATAAGAATGACAATAACACCAGCAACAACAACAACAACAGCAACAAAAGCAAGAGCAACAACAATATCATCATCAAGAACAACAACAACAAAAACAATAATAATAATGATAACAATGATCACGATGATAGTACTACTACTATTACTATTACTACTACTACTACTACTACTACTACTACTACTACTACTACTACTGCTGCTGCTGCTGCTGCTGCTGCTGCTGCTGCTGCTGCTGCTGCTGCTACTACTACTACTACTACTACTACTACTGAAATAGATAAAACAAAAAGAATCAATCAACAAGTATTAAAAAAAGGGACGTTTCAAATAACCGATAGGACTGGAAAAAAAAACCCAAGCCTTTGCTATGTAATTAAGTTATATCTTCAAATGTTACATTTGCTTAGATACCCCTCCCCCTGATATTGCAGAAAATGTTTAACACCTTCAGTGCTGAAGACATTATGTCGTGTTACCGAACAAACTACAAAATCTGTTTTTTTTCCCCTGTGTAAACCCAATGTCCTCTAAAACTTCATGTTTGTTCCGGTAAATTAGTTCCCATTAAATTCCCAATTATTTTTGGGAGCTGTTTTGTTTATTTATTTGCCGTTTGATATGGTCTATTCACAATACGGTGATCTCAGGCCTGATTTTTTAAATAACAAATTTAAAGTCCCTTTGGGTAAGGCAGAGTTGAAAAGATTAGCCCTCTGTCTCCTTCCCCCACCTTTTTTGTCTCTAATACCGCGCCATTCCCGTTAATGCTTCCATCCATTTCTTTTTAACACCCTCTTATCCCTTTCTGAAGACTAATCCTTAAGCCAGTCCTTGAAATCGCCTTATTTGTCCTCTCCCAACTCCTGGAAACCCAAGTGTTGATATCGCTCCGCTCCAATACCTCCCAAATCCTTTATGTCTCCCCAGACCTCAAAATGCTATATTCTTTATTCAATCTTGTCTTTCCTGATTTTCTGAACCTTTTGATACCTCTTGTTCCATTTGTTCCCTCATTATTCGTTCGTGCCACTTTCCTTTCTTCCTTAAAACGTTCTCCTTGCTTCTCTACTTCTGTCTGTCTGTCTCTGTCTCTGTCTCTCTGTCTCTGTCTCTCTCTCTCTCTGTCTGTCTCTCTCTCTCTCTTTCTCTCTCTCTCTCTCTCTCTCTCTCTCTCTCTCTCTCTCTCTCTCTCTCTCTCTGTTCATTCTGTTTGTCAGCCATTGTGTCTGTATGTATGACTCTATTTATGTCTGACAGCTCAATTCTGTATTTCTGTCTGTGTGTCTGCTTGCCTGTCTGCCTGTCTCTCGCTATCTCTGTCTCTGTCTCTGTCTGTCTGTCTGTCTGTCTGTCTGTCTGTCTGTCTGTCTGTCTGTCTGTCTGTCTGTCTGTCTGTCTGCCTGCCTGTCTGTCTGTCTGTCTGTCTGCTCTCTGTCTCTCTGTCTCTCTGTCTCTCTGTCTGTCTTTCTGTCTGTCTGTCTGTCTGTCTGTCTGTCTGTCTGTCTGTCTGTCTGTCTGTCTCTCTCTCTCTCTCTCTCTCTCTCTCTCTCTCTCTCTCTCTCTCTCTCTCTCTCTCCGCATTCTGCCAAGACAGCCTGAAGCAGAAACAGAACAGAGGACAACACCAGAAAGACTGGCTGTCACAAGGAAATCATCACAGCAGCCAAAGCCTTTCATTTTCGTGGAGCGGACGAGTAATCATTGTGTCATTACCCAATAACAGTCTCACAAGCCTTTCCGATCCAATCATTTAGAATTTTTTTTTGGGGCCCCTCCCTTTACGCCCCATCATCATTGGAGCCCTCCCTTCATCACCCTCAAACGTCCCATTCGCGTCATCCTTCTCTGATCATTTTGTCAAGCTCCATCCTTAAAAAAAAACAAAACAAATCCGTACGTTTTCTTTATTTAAATCTTAAAATCGCGTCATTAGATGGAAATTACAACCCACCCGATTCCCTCTCAGCGCCTGATTTTCTGGTTTTGAAAGGCTTTGAGAGATTTTTTTTTGACAAAGCAAATTATCTGCTAAAGGTATCGTTAGCCTGGCTATATTTTAAATGCGGCCTTTTGCAAAAAAAAAAAAAAAAAAAAAAAAAACAAAAAAAAACAAAAAAAAACAAAAAAACAAAAACAAAAACAAAACAAAAACAAAAAACATTAATAATAAAAAAACCCATCTTAGCAACAAATGAAAAAATAACAACATGAGCAGCAACATCAAGGCAGCAATGTGATAGTTGTAGCAACAACGCTACAAACAACAGATTAGTGTTTAATGGATTTGAATAAAATGAACGAAAATAATCGTAAGAAAGCTATCTACAACCCATAAACTGTAACAACCTTAAAGGGAAAAAGTATGAAAAAAAACCAAAATCTAAACAAAACCAGCATGTGCAAAGACAGCGGTGTTACAATAATCCCAAGCACAGTCGCATTCCTCTCTAATTGATCAATATATTTATAAGTGACTTAATGTGACTCTATGTTCACTTTTGTACCATTTTCCTCCATCACGGACTAAATTTAGCCTGAGAAGATAAATGCTGGCAAAAATGAAGAAATATAAGTTTACTAGAAGAAGAAATATAGATAAGTGAAAATTAAGCCTCTCTAACGCTAAAATCATATCGAGCTGAAATCCAGTATACATACATAAGGCAAAGAAAAACAGAATCAAACATAGCAGAAAAAGGAAAAATCACCGATTCGGTTCAAATTGCGCTGATGAGCTG
>JAWDGP010000619.1:767500-772500 GCA_033675545.1 Elysia crispata | reverse complement strand
AAGCTGCAGTTAAAAAAAAAAAATACTGTATTTTTTTAGTGTTGTTGTGAAAGAAAATCTTTCTTTTTCTCTCTCTCACACACACACACACCGGCCCACTTTCATTGAAGCCATGGGGAAGGGGAAGGGGAAGGGGAAGGGGAAGGAGAAGGAGAAGAAGGAGAAGGAGAAGGAGAAGAAGAAGAAGAAGAAGAAGAAGAAGAAGAAGAAGAAGAAGAAGAAGAAGAAGAAGAAGAAGAAGAAGAAGAAGAAGAAGAAGAAGAAGAAGAAGAAGAAGAAGAAGAAGAAGAAGAAGATAAAGTTTTAATATCCAGATCGAGTCAAGTATTAGACCATATCGATGACTGGTAATTAGAGATGTAACTAGTCATCAAAAAACTGTGCAAAGCTCAAAATCTAGATCTAGATTTAATCCAATTTGATCGACTATATATTAATCTAAGTCTGTTTACTTTTTTAATCATTAGGCGTTCCACAAATTTTAATCTATTTAAACACATTTTTTTTTGTACACCATTCTTACTCTGTACGGTTGAACAAATAAAACTGGGCTTCTTGTGCAAGAGACAGCTATCGTGTACACAATTAATTCCAGGAATCCATGTATAAAGTGACACAATGAACGTTCATTCAACTGCCCAGTACGGCTGTAGCGAGGGAGATAACCGCCGAGCCGCCTTAACATGCGTGCAAGAAAATAATGGGCTTGAAATGTCAACAAACAAAGCTAGATCTGATCTGAACGCCTACAGAAAACAGCATTGCATCACATTTACATCAATACCTTTCTATGTGTTAAAACATGAGAGGAAAAGGACAGATATGTAGGGAAGACATAGGCATGGCTTCAATGAAAGTGGGCCGGTGTGTGTGTGTGTGAGAGAGAAAAAGAAAGATTTATGATAGAAGAGACGGAAAAAGAAAGAAATAACATTAGAGAGAGAGAGAGAGAGAGAGAGAGAGAGAGAGAGAGAGAGAGAGAGAGAGAGAGAGAGAGAGAGAGAGAGAGAGAGAGAGAGAGAGAGAGATTTGGGGTGGGCGTGAGAGAGAGAAAGATGGAGAAACAGATAAACAGCCTAACAGACAGAGACAGAGTAAAAGGTAACAGAAAGATAGAGAAAATGATAAAACAGCATTAGGAAAAGAAAAGTAGTAGGCAAGACAGAGTTGTCAGAAGAGAAACGAGAGAGAAAGAGATTAATAAAGGAAAAAGAAAGAGAGAGGGAACGAGATGAACAGATAGAACAGAAAAATTGAACTAAATACAGAGAGAAGTAGAGATAAATAAAAAGATATTTGATTGGAAAAACCTAAGACAGAATCCAAAAACATCCAATATACTCCAAAGAACGAGACAGAAAATCTTGTTATAAAAAAGTCAAAACGACAGACATTATTTCTCCATTTTATGATCCACAATTTGGACGTTATTCACAGTTTATCGCCTCAAGTTATTGTGCGACTCTGTCTAAAAAAACAATCAAGTAAGGAGATTGGACCAAGACAAAGACGGACGCAAACACTAAACTCCTGCCTCGAGCAATTTTCTTGCGATAGTCTGTCCTATGTTTTTTTTTTCTTTTTGTTTCATTTTGGTTTCTCAATAAACAGACTGAAAACTAGTCAAGTCACGAAATAACTAGGCCCAGCTTCTTTATAGAAATTCTGGGTTTTTTTTTTTCAGCTAAATGGTGGTCCAGCGGTACCGCACATGCCTTGAAATAAGCACGAAATTTCTGTTTCAGGTTCGAGCCCCGAGTTTACCGGTGAAAGAGGAAAGTTATAACCTAATTTTGAAAGATTTATAACTCTTCTTGAAGCCTTTACAAAAGATCTGACAAACACTTTGTAAAGGAGAGGCTAGCTTAAAAAAAGCTATCGACTAGAGTTATGAGCCTGAAGTCCCTCTAAGACAGAATAATTATATAAATTTAATTAACTCTTTTCCTTTCTTTTTCCGTCAGCCTGGCCCCAGTGGCATACAGCTATCCAAGAAGGCCACATTTATTTTACGATTTATGAATACAAACAGTGTACGTATTATTAGGCGCGAATTAATTGTGTAGCCGATCGTAGTTATTGTATTTCTATACAGTCCTCCTCAATCAGTCTGATTTCCATAGATATATTCTGTTAAAATTATTGTATAAGGAGAATGATATGTGAGTAATGAAAAAAATAGAACAAACACGCTTCATAAGGTTAAAATTATTCAATGAAAACCAAAGGGA
This sequence comes from Elysia crispata, assembly GCA_033675545.1. Classification (NCBI taxonomy): domain Eukaryota; kingdom Metazoa; phylum Mollusca; class Gastropoda; family Plakobranchidae; genus Elysia; species Elysia crispata. Next base: position 770,269 of record JAWDGP010000619.1, on the reverse strand, counting down.
GAGAGTAATGAAGTTGCACATAGGAAATGAATTGTGATTAAACGATCAATGTCATCTTTTTTATCATCCTCCTGCTCATCACTCATCCTCATACTCATCGTTATCTTGTTCATTTTCTTCCACCTCATCTTCAAAATGACCATAATCACCACTGAAGCGAAAAAAAAGCGGACGAACAAAATGAATAATTATCATTGACGATTTATTAATTTATTAATGCTTTAAATTTTTTTTTCAGATATCAAATATTACAAAACGGAAAGCATTTAATAATTATGTCTGATAATTTTCTTTTCAAACTTGACTATTTAAATCTAATGTTTGACACACCGAAATAAAGAGCAAAATAAATGTGAGAAAAACGGGCCTGAAAACTTCAATGAACCAGGCCTCAAAGCACTCATCTATTATCACTGAATGTTCTAAGAACTGGCCCATATTTATTCAGATTAATATATATTTATTTATAATTTATTAACGAGAACAGGCTATCAAACTCTCTGGGGGTAACATTCATCTATAAAGCGAGAAAGATTCAGAATGTCTGAATATGAAAATCAAAATCGCATAAAGACAAGAAGAAATCGAGAGAGAGAGAGAGAGAAAGAGAAAAGAGCGTGCGAATGAGAAGAGGTAGGAGAGAGAAAAACAAAAGAGGGAGAGAGATAGAGAGAGAAAGAGAGAGAGAGAGAAGGAGAGAGGCGAGGGGAACCGAGAGCAAGAGAAAAAAGAATCAGATATAGTGCGAGTGGAACAGAGGTTGTGAAGAGAGAAAAGAAAGCAAAAACAAAAACAAAAACAAAGCTCGCAAAAAGTAAAGAACAACAACAACCACCCCCTACCCACCCACCCCCACTCCCCATCCTCCCCCCAAAAAAAATGAGGAGGAGGAAATAGAGAGCAAAGAGATTGAAGCAGAAAGAATGAGAGACAGAAAGGGTAGATTTCGAGAGAGAAATCAGACTGCGACAGAAAGTGTCGAGAAAAAGAGAGAGACGCAAAGAAACTTGACTCACATGAAAACACGAATATCACCGTTACTAACATTCCAAAAAGCTCTTTTGTGTACATTTAACTTAGCCGGATGCAGTTCTAGCTTTCACCACAATGCCAATCTAAAATCGCGATTTATGAAAGATATTAATTTTATTTCCAAGGTCTGAGAGTTACAATCGGAGACATTCTAAAAACGTAATTGACATAGAAAGAGGAAAACCTGAAAACCTGCGGAACAGTGAAAGATCAAATCAGAGAGGAAAAATAAAAGCCGAGACATGAATGCCAGAAAAAAAAAATGTTCATCTCAAGAATGAAAAAAAAAAAGCATACCAGAAAAACACCCAATATTGAAGATGCTGTGGTAAAGCGTTTGAAACATTACAAGACACCAAGGGCAAATGGTGAGTGAAACAAGAAACTGGGAAAAGAAGATAACAACAACGAGTCAAAGCAAAACCGATCTTCTCGATAATGAGTGATGTCTTAAAAGCAAGGAAAAACCACACTCCTAAGACTACTACCAGCAAAACGGTTGTTTTTTCAGGGCTTCTGAATGTGGACAATCAAGAAAAGGGGAGAGAAAAAACAGGGGACATTCGGAATCTGGGTATCCTTAAGAATTGGAAAAAAAATCGACATCGCAAAAAGATTAAAGTAGGTCATGGGTCAAATGTGGAGTGATCTTTATGAAGGGTCCAAGGGGTAACATATTTTGGACTCTTGATTAGTCAAAGTAGCATGTTATAAAAATCGAAATCTGAGGCGTCTGCAGGGCACAAAAAATGTGGGCAACCAAGAAAAAGGGAGAGAAAAAACGAGGGACATTCGGAATCTGGATATCCTTAAGAATTGGAAAAACTGGAAGTTCCAGAAAGTTTAAACTAGGTCACGGTATAATGATCATTATAAAGGGTCCAAGAAAGATGACATACTTTGGACTCATGATTAGTCAAAATAGCATGTTATAAAAAACCAACATTTGAAGCCTGTGTAGGGCAAAGACAAAGAAGTAGGTCACTCAGGGTTGAGTCGGTCACATCAAAGATGATACTGGGAGATCCCCAGCTGTAAAAGGGAGGAAAATAATCAAGAGGGGGTGATGGGTTGTTTTTTTGGTAATTCCTGACCACAGGAAACAGCTGATCAAAACATTGTTGGTGGTGATTATGTTTGTGTTGATGATAGTGATGATGATGATAATATAACAATTACGAGGATTGGTATGATAATGATACTGATGAGGATGATGATGAAGATGTTAATGATTTCATTGATGATATTGATAAGTTAATGATGATAAGGTGATGATGATGATTATGATGATGATGATGATGGAATTGATAATGACAATATTGCTCGTGATGATGATGATGATGATAATGATGATGATGATGATGATGATGATGTGGATGTGATCTTATTGGTGAAAACGTCACCAGATTAAAAAAATTCCTTTCAAATTAATCGAATGTTGAAAATTTCAGGATTTGGTTGTATACACTGAAAAAATCGATAATTTTATAGTTGGGCTACATTTTCTCACTTTGCATCCTTTGCTCTGATCTAGATTTCAACGCTTCTTCTTGTCTGAAGCACAGTCGTTCACGGCAGACAATAATGAAGAATACAATTGCGTGTTTTATTTGTGGCTCTTCTTTATCTTCATCTGTGGGAACAAAGTTGTAGCTCTATCAAGATAAGGCACACATCAGGCTGAGCCTATTGTGAATAAGCCTAACGCAATATCAGTGGAAAAATTCTTTAAAAGTG
>JAWDGP010000619.1:680000-762500 GCA_033675545.1 Elysia crispata | reverse complement strand
CTAAATTGCACTTTTTTGTCTTTTTCTTTTTCTTTTTTTACCTCCCTTCATTTCTGAATAGTGGCGACTGTGAGGAATTATGAATATGAAAAGCAACTAATCATACAAATTTCCACAGTTTCTATTTCTTGTCTTTACACCAACAAAAATAGGCAGTGTACGAGTCGAAGGAAGAGAATGAGCCACGGCCTAGGAATAAAATCTTTACGTAAGAGACAAGGGATAAGAATGATGAGTCTTGACGCACGGGTAAATTAAAGTCACCGCAATAGCAACAACTATAAACATTCCTCTTTTTAACGAAAAACGAAGGATAGGAACAAAACGTAGCTGACTCATAAACACATACAAACACCGAGAATTCGAGACAGAAATTATTTGTCATAGATTACTTTCGCAAATTTTTATTCCGCAAATGACTGTATTAGCGATCCCTTCTCGTATTATCTAATCGCTTAATCTTTACTGGAACTTAGAGCTTAAACTCAATTAGACGAACCGCGTAGAGACTACAAATCCAATAGAACATAATTTCCAATATTTCCCTACGGTCCTCTAATATATTTTTTCCGCATATTTTTTATAGTGGAACTCGCATCAAACAATTCAAGAATAAAATCTCAATGCACTTTTCTGGCGGCAAAGTACCAACAAAACGAGGTTCAAACGGCATCGAACCAATTCCCATCTGGGATTTTTCTCTACCGATCAGGTTCTACCTAAATGGTTTACGAGACTCGGCGAAAATGATCTCTTTTACAACCACATCCCTAGGGTCAGAACAAGTGAGTAAAGCCGATCGGAAAAATATCAAAATAATTTTTTGATAAAGAAGAGAGAGTTTTGTAAACGGAGAATAATGTAGAGTTGATAAGGTCATCTCGATGGGTAAAAAAGGGGCGACAAACACGGACGAGTATATATAGCTGAAAACGGTATATGTTCAGTAAAGTCCGTCTTTTGGGCGGACGGTTAGAGGAGGGTGAAATATAGCATATAGAGTTGTACTTGCAAAAATATAGATATTATCACATAAAGATGGATGGAAATAGAGAAAAAGAGATCCAAAGACAACGTGGTAAGAGAAAGAAAAAGCAAGTTTTATTATTTTCTATTGTTTTGATGTTCTGTTTAATTCTGTCAAGTAGCTCACAAAAAAAGAGATAACTTATCATTCGGTAGATTTTGCGTCTCTTAAATTACTTTTCTGCCTGGCATTCTTTTTCTATAGGACTGAATTTTACATTTGTCCAATGTTTTACCTTCTTACTCTCTCTCTCTCTGACTCTGTCTCTGTCTCTGTCTGTCTGTCTGTCTGTCTGTCTGTCTGTCTGTCTCTGTCTCTGTCTGTCTCTGTCTCTGTCTGTCTCTGTCTGTCTGTCTGTCTGTCTGTCTGTCTGTCTGTCTGTCTGTCTCTCTCTCTCTCTCTGTCCGTTTATGCAGTCAAATTCTATTTCTTTCTACGATGATACTCATTTCACCTATACTGTTTGCTTCTCTCCTCATTTCCACGCCTCTCTGACCTTCTTTCTGTCTTTCACTAAACTCCTTTCCTAGCCTCCCCCTAACTCAGTGCTGTTACAATGTGCCACTTCAATCGGGGAATAATGAAGATATATTTCAGTATATTATGTCAGAAAGATGATTCGCGTTTTTCGTGGTAAACTTTCATAATTTTGTTTTAAATTAACAAAGAACACGAAAACCGCATTATAAATTTGACGGCCATGCGCTAACAACAAACTAAAATTTGAAGTTAAGCCTAACCATTGATGTGGAATAAGATTGAGGTCTTCCTTTCTCAGCCCTGCCTTGATATAAATCAAACAACATATTAATCCATTAACCTGCAAAGGACGCCACCCTGCACTTTCTCTAAAGTGGACTCTATTTTCTCCACTTCAGTCCCCTCAAGCGGTGCCAAGGTCTTATAATTATTTTGAAATACACGGTCAACCACACGCCGCATCCGATGTTCGAAGTGTGTCGAATTAGCGTTCGCAAGGAAATATGGCCGTGTCCTGGCTGAGGCAGCGCGTGAGACGGGCTCACCTGTTGAAGCGATCACGTAAAAAAAACCGGGGACGTGCTTCTCGATGAGCGCTCTACTCCGTGCCGAGCATATAGAATTCTCGTATCGATCTATGTTTTCCCCGTCAACCGCTATTCATCGCGTGTATGTCAGCACACAAACAGGCACCGGGCAGAGGGAATAGGCGTGGATGCCCAGGTCTCCCCTACAAGCGACAATCCTGCGGTAATAGGAGTTTCATGACGCGTCACTTCCGAGGCCAGATGCTAGAAACGTCTCATTGATTGGTGGTCCCAGTGCTTCAGAGTTTGACGCGAGATGAGTTCGTTTTCCTGTCGTTTCTTAATAATGTTACTGTTGAGGTTCGCAATGTTTTGCTGAGTTGATAATAGCGGATGAATCACGTTGCAAGTTCTATCTGTGGCTGGGTCCGTGAGTGCTGTTAATGTTATGACGTTGAAAAGCAACGATTACACGGCTGTTTCGGTAGAATCGATCATTTAAGAGTTTTTACGATGTGCTCACATTTCCAATCAGAAAATTTAGCTGAAACCAGGCCGATCGTGGTAGGTTAATGAGTGTTGTTAACACTTCGAAAACAATCCTTGTTGCGTGTGGAACCCTACCTCTCTAATTGCCATGCGCATGCGCAAGTAACTACGGATTTGAATAATTATGTTGATACAGCTTATCCACTGAAATATGCTACAACAAAAAGGCAATTATGAAAACTTTGTTTAATAACTTTTGAAACCACCATAGCTGAAACGGAGATTGGATGTTCAGTAAAATTTGGTATCCATCTTCCTCCATTCCACTCTGGCAGTTAAGATGCGCTATTTAATAACGGCGAGACAAATGGACAAACAGGTGTAAAAACAAAACTTTAACCAAAATCACGATAATAAATAAAAGAAAAAGTTTAAAAAAGGGCAAATTCACATGCCAAAAGTTTTCCCTAGCCAGCTTGTCTCCTTTTTCTTGACAAAAAAAAAACAACAATAAAAATTATAGAGTGTACCCTCTATTATCGTATACCGGTTTTATCTATTTTATATGTTAATATTCCGAAGGTTTTTTTTTTTAGTTCGAATTCTGGATACTTGTTTTATTTCGGTTTTGAAGTGAATTCTGCTGATTAAGCCACTTTGTTCGGAAATCTACTGCTTTCTATGCACTCATCCCAATAACTTGACAATACTTAAACCAGACATAAGAATAATTTTATTTTTATTTTTTTTTTTCGTGATTTCATCATGAGTCCACGTTCTTCATCTTCCTCGCCGAGGGTGTTTCTATGGTTGAATTTCACCTCACGATCTTGTAGTCCGCTAAAGCAATCGATGTTTCAATTTTTTTTCTCTATAATTATTTAAAAAACCTGGTTTCTGTCTTTGTTTCCATAGACACCCCCTTCCTCTCGCTCTTTTGTCCGTTGCATGCATGAATAGGAAAGGGAAGAGCATTAAAGACAGAGCAAGAGAGAGAAGAAAATATAGAGAGAGGGGATGGGAGGGAGCGAGGAGAAAGATGGAAGACGAAAGAGATAAAAGGGAGAGAAACGGAGAAATTGAAAGGGAAAGTTAGACAATAGGATGTATGTAATATATATATACACACACAGAGAAGGCAAGAGAAATGGAGAGGGGAAGAGAGAGAGAGAGAGAGAGAGAGAGAGAGAGAGAGAGAGAGAGAGAGAGAGAGAGAGAGAGAGAGAGAGAGAGTGTGTGTGAGAGAGAACAAAAGATAGAAAGGGAGAGAAAAGGAGAATAATAAGAAGAAATAATTAAGAAATAGAAAGAGAAAACGAGATGTATAGAGAGAGAGAGGGGAAAAGAGACAAACAGAGACAGTGACAAACATAACGAACACACAGACAGCTTGACAGATGAATACAGAAATCAATTATGGAGACACACTGCAATAATAATAAACACAAAAATATCCATCTTCCCTACGGGCTCACCTAATGGTTTCTAATAAAATCCACACAAAGTTTGCATGTCAGAGTGGCTCCACGGAGGGGAATCAGAAATGCCAATTTGAGGTGCGCAATCCTATTGAGCCTAGCTGCGATGTCACTGTTTGACGTCAATCATGACAGAACTATTCCCACCAAATGTGGCATGGATAGTAAAATAAAAAAAAAAAATAATAAAAAAAATAGAGGAAGTCAAATAAATAATTTAGGTGGCCCTTTTATTCAATTCTCTCTCACTTTGTTTTGTATAATTCTATCCTTGGAGATTTTCTATATTTGTTTTCCTAAGCGAGCCCTTTCCCTTTGAATCGTAAAATGAGGTTTTTATTGGGTTTAAGAAAAGGTTTTGTTTCGATGATGATATTTCCTTCTTTTTCTTTGGAAAAAATACTATCATTTACACAAATTCTCTGATCTATCGTGTATCCCCCCCCCCCTTTTTACACACACACATAATTCAAAGTAACTGCACCACCCCAAAAAGAAATAAAAACGATGGACTAATACAAACAAGTCTTCACTATCATTGTCACTACTCGTTTAAGACTCAAAGTTCATAATAGTTCCTTGAATGTCACAAACCATGGAATCCACTTTTACGGTTTTATCATTTCGTATCGTTATACTGGTTTGTCATTTAAGGGCGAATAAATGGTCAACGACGAATTTGTTTATAAAATCTACGGTCGCATTAACATTTTTTTTTTCCACACACGTAAGTAATTAATTAGCTGTTTTAAGCCTTAAACAGTCAGTAAATCAATGATACAGATGATAAATCCATCAATGACTCAACCTCAAATGGCATCAATTCTTTTACCCAATAAAAAGACCGCATATTTAGCAACAAAAACAAAAAGTTCAACACTTATTCAGACCATAAGTCAACCATTTAGTCCACCAATAAGACAATCATCTACAGCATCCGTAAGCAAATTATTATTTTAATGCACCAGTGAGCCTTTCATTATTTTACCGACAAGTCAAGTGAAATTATTGCTTAAACAACCTTTTTTATTTTAAATTCAACTCTAGCTAAGCTGCAATCAACCCATCTTACTGACTGATTATATCGTATTTTATAACTTATTCAACGAATCTGCCACATAAACTGCCCATCAAATATTCTATGAGATACTCAGCGAATGTGCCAGTTAAACTCTTAAATCAAGCATTCTACCATATACTTCAAGAAGCTGCCAGATAAACTTTTCACCAAGCATTATATCTTTTACTCAACGAACCTGCCACATAATTCAACTAATAAGCCAATCTTTACTCTTAAATTTTTACGCATATCTTGAATTCAGATTATCATGCATGTAACAAATCACTCGTTTCAAATTTCCATTTTTTTTAAAAATAATTTTTTAACATTCGCCAGCTCATATTAAAACCTGAATCCTGGGAATAACAACCCATCACTCAGGCATAAACCCTTATTATGACGCACTTGTTCTTTCCAACAACCCATGGGGAGTAATTCTGCGTGCACATCAGCCTTTTGAACATTGAGGACGCCGATAAACTCAATCATTATTTCGGGTTAAACAATAACTTATTTATTAATTGATACTTTTATTCACATACGATAAAGAAAACGCAGCGAATACACATTTATAGATTCTTTAATCGAAATGTGTAATAAAAAAGTTGCAACTAACATTTACTTCTTGATCGTACATTTTGGTGAACTATAAAAACCACGACGACGACAACGATGACGCCGCCGCCGCCGCCGCCGACAACAACAACAACAACAACAACAACAACAACAACAATAACAACTACTGCTACAACGACAGCATTTAAATATAAACTACTCAGTCACCTTTGGATAATTTCACGTTGAGGCAAATAATTATATGCTTTTTGGGACAGGCAGGGATCCGTCTTAATCATAGCTTAGTTCGGTATTTATAATCGACTTTTAAGTTTGAATTCGTTCCAAATTTCTCTATTATCAGAACCTGATTTTCGACTTTGCGCCAGTGTTCAGATGTCAGGATGACAACTTCACGATAAAAGAACTATGACTAACGACAAGAACTCTATAGTAAAGGGCAGACAGAAAATGGCAGAAAACAGGACAGACGAATATGACAAGTGGGGTATTGTGAACGTCAAGCGGACTATAAGAGATGGCAAAAACCATGAAAGATGATAAGACGTCATAGTTAATAACAGGCAGACTTTGACAGACAACAGGGCCATGAACAATGAACAAGAAAACTGTGGTTAACGACAAACAGTTTGCGACAGACAAAAGAACCATGAAAGATGAAAAGACGTCCATAGTAAATGATAGGCAGTCTTTGACAGACAACAGGGCCAACAAAGACGACAAGTGACTATAGCAAACAACAAGCATACTATGGCAGGCAATAGGACCATGAAAACTGAACAAGAAAACTATGGTTAACGACAAACTATTTATGAGAGACAAAAGAACCATGAAAGATGACAAGAGAACAATACTTATAAAATATAAATTATGACAAACAACAGAACATGAAAGGCTTCGTGAAACCTATGTTGAATGACAAACAGAATGTGATAGACAGCAGATCATGAAAGATGACTAGAGAACCACTGTAACCAACAAACAGTTTGTGAGAGACAACAAGACCACGAAGGACTGCGAGAAAACTATGGTTTACGACAAACAGACTGCAGCAGACACCAGACCATGAAAGATGACTAGAGAACTAAGGTAAACGACAAACAGTTTGCGACAAACAATGGGACCATGAAGAATGACAAATGAACTATGGTTTGCAACAGACTTTAACAGATAACAGACCATGAGAGATGATTTATTACGGTGAACGACAACACCTGAAGGATAATGGCTTACGATAAGGCCGTAAAAGATTGCAGGAGAGTTATGAAAAGAGAGAGAAGATGACAAATGCGACCAGAGGTCAATCACCTAATAGGGAAATCTGGGCGAGTTCAGCCATTCGCTTCACATCACACTCAGCAGGCGTGCGTCACGTTACCATGGCAACAGCTTATACTATATCCACCGCGGCACTCTAATTAACTTCAGGTCACAACAGTTAATTTGCCGTTTCGACTTTGTGGGTGATTATTAATTCGCAATATCCCAGATCGATTAGAAATAGCCGGAGAAAAACATGAATGTTGGCCTGTTCGAGAATAATCTGAATGTTTAAATCAGTTTTCTGCCTTCCCTCAGCTTATATGCTTTGGTCATACAGACGGAATGCATTATGCGGAGGGGGTCGCAAAAATAGCAATAAATGCTAAGAATATCAAGTTATTCAATTTAATTCCAATGGGAATTTCGACAGCACGTCATTTTTCACATGTTAAATTCTATTTCTCTCAACGATGATCTTTGCTTAATAATTTGATGGTTATTAGGTGCAAGAAAAGAAACCTTTTTGAAGCAGACTCTTGAATTTCTAAGAAATAGGGAGAAACACAGACTCAATCTAAAAGACAACCTGCATTTTTTCCGAAGACATTATTTCCTTATCCCTAAATGTCCCGATTCTCTCTCTCTTCTCTCCTCTCTCTCTCTCTCTCTCTCTCTCTCTCTCTCTCTCTCTCTCTCTCTCTCTCTCTCTCTCTCTCTCCCTTCCATTCTAGTTTCGTCCCAAGCCCGTGTGAACTTGTCTTTTCCGACTGGCAGCAGGCTTATCCCGTCAGGCTGAAACTCGGCCATTTACATCCTCGTGAAATTGAAGGGATTTGTCTCTCTCAGAACACCGGAACTTCTTTCTTCTAAGAAACAAAAAATAACAAATCTTGCAAGAGCGGTGGGTGCAGGAATACGAGTTTATATTGCCTTGTTGATACTTAAGCAGGGAATCTTCTAAAGCGAAAAAAAAAAAAAAAAAACCAGAAGGACGAGAACTGTCTATTACAGTGGCTTTCTGCATTCTGTATCAACAACTAAGGTTGCCAAGGATCCCTTACTAGGTTTTGCTATTTTTTTCAACGCGCAAGCGTCGCTGAGCAGTAAATTACGATCTCTTGAAATTAATCGACTTTCGATGCCACAAGAAAAGTTCAAACTTTTGCCATAATTATACGAAATAATCACGCGAGGCTCGTAAAAATATATATGATTTAATTAAAATAGAAAAAGTTTCTTCCTTAAAACATTTTAGAGTAAACAAATTCTTGATTGAGTTTTTTTTTCTCATTCCTTCCTCTTATTTCGGTCTTTTTTTGTTTTAAATATCAATAGGTATTTGGCTCTATATGAATAGATGTGCGTTTTGTATTATTTTCTTCTTTCTCGTTAAAAGAATAATAACAATGAACATTTTGTTCGGGTGTTTTTAATGTTATTTTTTTTTATCTGCAGCCATTATTCTCTTAATCTCTCTCTCTCTCTCTCTCTCTCTCTCTCTCTCTCTCTCTCTCTCTCTATATATATATATATATATATATATATATATATATATATACATTGGATGTAATAGTAAGAATTATACAGAGCTTAACATTTAGATAATGCTCTGCAGATTTTGAGTTAACAGGACTGACTTCAAGGGTACACAAAATTCATGAAAACAGTAACACGGCAGAACAGGAGACGGCGAACATGAAAAGACTACACTATAGACGGCAAAATATTATTCTAGGTATATGAAAATTAAAGATAAATAAGACAATAGGGCGTTTGATATATATAACTTCCTCAGTATTTTCGAAATGTTTCCAAATACCATTCTTTGTATTAGATATTTTTCCTGAGCAAGGCTCTTCAACATGCACAAGCGATGCATTAACTCACTCTACGAATTTCTTCAAAGCTTTAACAAATACAACAAAAGAGCCCTAGATTTACTCACCAAGCATCCTTTTCCCCCCCTCCCCTCCACACACACTCACATACACCTACCCGTACCAAGGTTTTGAAAAGCAAGAATCGACCTGACTTCCTTCACAAATTAGGAGAAAAAAGGTTTTCTTCTTGTTTGTTCGTTTCAGTTCGTTGTTTTCTTGCTCTGAGCATTAAAGCCAATGCCGAGGTTTTCGTTGCATCGCTGTAAAAATTGAATTAAACAAGTATAATTTATCTCTCTTTTATGAAACAAACTTTACCCATGGGAAGAAACGTTCTTGCAATACAACGGATGTGAGTATTACAGGTTTGTCGAGTTACGTGAGTAACAATCTTTCGAAGATGGATACGCAGAAAATGGACTAATATAGATGAAATCGGTAGAAAGACGATTTGTAAATGGAGAAAGAGAGGTCGATCGAGACAGATGAGTCGATAAATAGGTGGATGAAAGAATAGCTGCTAGAACAATGAGTTTGAGAAATAAAACATGAAGGGAAAGATTTAAATTTCAGTGCTGTGTAATTCGATGGACAGAACAGTATATGGATTAAAAATAAATGGTATAAGAATGAAATCGAGAAAAAAGGCTAATTAAATTAGACGGTATATATATATATTGAGAGAGAGAGAGAGAGAGAGAGAGAGAGAGAGAGAGAGAGAGAGAGAGAGAGAGAGAGAGAGAGAGAGAGAGAGAGAGAGAGAGAGAGAGAGAGAGAGAGATGCCAATTAAGACCATTATTATATAAGAACAAAACAGGGAAAGTCATAGACATATAGACACATCTTAATTCAGATACAAGTAGATGCCAACTGAGACAGACACAGACAAAGAACTTAGAGAAGACAGACTCGCTACAGGTAAGTTGTGACGGCTATGTATAAAACAACCGTTTGTTTTGATGTGCTTAGAGCAAAGCGCTTCCGCCTTTCTAAGTTGCAGATAGCATATAGGGGCAAACCAGGCCTTAGGCGTTTCCACTAGGGAGCTAGCAAGACAACACCTCGGGCTCTGCCAAGTTAGGATAAACACAGGATGTTTATCCGGCATGTTTACACCAGGCACCTCTGTGATCTGTTCACAAATCTTTCTTTCAAGCACCTAGTACCATGAGAATCCTTTATATATATATATATTTATATATATATATATATATATATATATATATATATATATATATATATAGTATAGTGTGCATGCCCACTTCTATCTATTACTTCTTTCATAGTGACGTAAAAGTAAATAAAATAAGAAAGGATATTTCAGACACAATAGGTATTTCGTATTGTCTTATCCTTTTTTTCTCAAATCATAATAATATTGAAATTCATGAGCTTGCTTGTTTGATAACTTTTACACGACTTAAACTAAGGTAACAAAAGGAATGCGTAAGCCTTGAGGTAACACCAGGATGCGTCGCTTTCTTGGAACAATGATTTGCATGACCTTCAACAGAGGCTCAATTGAAAATCGATTTCATAACGCATGTACCAGTAACTTGTTTTAAAAGAAGATTTCACACTGTCTTTAAAGTTCACCTGCTGGATGATACCGCTTAAGGCTCGGACGAGAAATTTGCTCAACGCATCCTAACTGAAAAAGGAAACCGAAAGACATGAATTTTTTAATTTCTTTTTTAAAGATTCTCAAGTAGGTTTTTACACTAGAATCTATGGCCTGGATTTGCTAGGTTGATTCGGACACTACAAGGAGAAGGCCTTAATATCTTGGGATATTTGGGACTTTAAATGGTGGATGCCTAAGTTTCATAGATAGATTAGGACACCAGAAGGTCAAGGTCTTTTGCCAAGTTCAATGAATAGAGTTATCATAGTTTATGTTAACCTTGTCACTGTAGAACGCCTTGGGTTTCCTAGAGAACACTAATGATCTTAAAACAACATTTAATCATGACACATAAGTGTTTTCATCAGTTGCAAATATTGTTTGGCTAATAACGTTTGACTTAAAAAAAACAATTCTTCAAAGCTAAATGCTCTCCTGCAGGTTTGGACGCTCTGTAAGATATCCTAAATGTTGCACAATACCAAGGAAACAACATTATCAATTTTAAGGCAAGACTTTTTACATTTCTCTGATATTAATCTATTTGTCTTTCCTCGAGCATTTCTCAAAACGATATCTGCTTCTCGTTCCATCGCATTGTTTGTTTTAGAATTTCCTCTGCATCTCTTGGTTCTCCACTTCCCACAAAAAAGCCGATAACGATAGACGCGCATTTCGTCACTTCCTGTCAACTTCGGCATCAATCGGCGAACCCGCGCCAAGTTTAGCCCGAGATCAATCATCGGTACTAAACAAACACGGCACTCTGGAAAGGTAAATACCGCGCAAAATGTCAACGCTTATTTGGGAGGAAATGCCAAGCTGTTACAATGCACTGCTGAAATCAGTTTGTCTGTGCATACGATGCATAGAGCGGACTGATGATTATGATACATCTCGTGTTGGCACGCGAGGTTTGGAAGCCTGCTGGGAGCTATTCCATTTTGGGGTGTGTGTGAGGGATTTGAAAGACAAAACGTGGTCAGGTGACTCGTGAAAAAGAATGAATAGTTTCTGTTTCTGCTGGCACATTTTGAGGGCTTCACACCGAAGCCGCTGATCTGGTTGGTGTAAGTAGAACACTATAAGGCCAAGCCCGTGCAGCAATGCCAGACAAGTCAAAGTAATGGACAGGTTGGCCGTGATCTGTGCACTTCGCATGTTCCGTCACTGTATAAGAGCGCTGAGAGCAGTAAACAGTTTACACACACACATACACACTAAACCCCCCCCCCAAAAAAAAGAAAAAACAAAAACAAAAACAAAAAAACAACAACACGACGTTGCGTAACTGAGATCACCGTCCTTGGTGGATTGGGCTTGTGAAGAGCCGTATCCTTTGATCAATTATCGTTCCACAATAATCCAGTGGTGTGTGCGTGTGTGTCTGCGTGCGTTGCGTGCCTTCACATGTTTTTAAAGCAATTCAATTACACGCATCGCAACATCAACAAGAAACCTGGCGCCTAGCAATGTCAGGGAACAAAGCAACTGAAATCAAACGTGTGAATATTATAAATGCTTTTTTTTTCGTTTCCAACGAAGCAAGGGGCCCTCACGTGACCTAGAGCGCTAATTAAAATAGCTCGCGCATGCGTGAACGAGAGGATGTCACCTGCCGGTATCAATTTAGCTCAATGGCTCTGTTTCTGTCATGTCACAATCACCAGTATCGTTCAAGAGTTGTTCGACTTTGAGCTCCACTCACTTATTAGTTTACATTGTCCCAATTGACTTCTCATGTATGGGGTGAACACGAAATTCGAAATTTCCATTAGTTTAGAAAAGTTACATGTGATATCTATAAAAAATTTTGAGAACTATGATTGTGTCATACCATTTGGACCTTGAACTGTCTTATTTACTGGGAAAAGCATCAGAAAATACCAATTTTTGGTGAAGTGATTGAGGCTTTCGGTGGCTTGATCATAAACAAAGCTATAGATGCTGTGCTAGTTCTTTGTTTTTACCATGCAGGGAAAAAATAAAAATTTGATTTTGTGTTGTATTTTTTAAACACTAAAGCATCTCATTGAACATTTTATTTTGTTTTTTTTTAAAATATAAATCCATACATCAACTTTTTAGATGATGAGAGCAGACCAAAAGAAAGGGGAAAGAGCTGATAGTAAAACTACAGTAGAAAAAAAAAGTACGGTCCAGGTTGCTTTCAGATTTGATGTCCACGCTGTGGTTAAAACTAATTATATTCTGTGCCAGCAAAGACACATACCCGTCATTCACATCTTCACATCTTGCTCCCCCCCCCCAATCTCTCTCTCTCTCTCTCTCTCTCTCTCTCTCTCGTACTCTCTCTCTTTCTATCTTTCTTTCTCTCTCCCTCTCTCTCTCTCTCTCTCTCTCTCTCTCTCCCTCCCTCCCTTTTTCTTCTATCGCGCATAAGAATCTTGGAAAACCTAAGAGACGTTTAATTTCTTTAAAAAAAAGAAAAACAACAGACTCAAAAGCGAGCATCAATCCATGCAAATCTTTAGCCCTCGGCAAGGACCACCACTCAAATCATGGTCTTCGATGTCAGCTCGTAATCTGCAAAAACTAAATGCGATTACTTTCTTTCCGTTAATTCAATGAGTGGTCGACTTTACCCGAACACGACAATGTGTCCTCGAGCAGTTTTTGTCCCATTCAACAATCTCAAGCGGGACAAGATAAAGGGGTGAATGGCTATAACCATTCATTAAATAGATATAAAATTTGAGCCCGTGTATGAGCAGTGAGTTTTTGCTTGAATACATAAAACTGACAAGGAAAACAAGCTTTCAAGTGATTGGCTCTATTCTGCGCATTTAATTTAGAACTGATCCAAAAAAAAAAAAAAGAAAAAGAAAAAAAATATTGACAAAGGAGGACATTTAAAAAAAAACCACCCAAAATATATAAAATTATTTGAATGTGAAAAGTGCCAAAAAAGCATATTAAAAAATGAAAAATAGGGAGTCAAGGCGGAATTCTAAAAATTGTTCAATATATACGCCCATGCTCCACCTTTTCTTACGCCAATTTATTTTACTCAAGTAAAAATAATGTCTTGTGGCAATACTGGTAAATCTTTTAGATACTTCAAATGAGCTCATTTTTTCGACACTTTCCGCCGTACTTTACGAGTCATTATTTTCTCACAATCGTACAATTTATATACTGCAATTTCCATTAGCCGCTATTACTTTGTAAAAAGAAAAAGTTAAATTCCAAAAACCTTCGAATAACTTTGCAGAGTATAGGTGTGTCATGAGATAAAAAAAATTGCGAGATCTGGACACCACATGAAGAAAATTAATAATTCCGTTCCAAACTTACGAGGGCAGGCTGATAATTAAGTTCCGTTTAATCATAACTTTTTAAATTTTCACAGCATATACATAAACAATACGTCAAACGAAAGCTTAATATCTCAGCTACATACTTAGCACTCTATTTTTCGATGTAGTCACCGTCGCGATCAACACACCGCCTCCAACGTTTCACTAGTTGGCTCACGCCGTCAGCGAAGAATTCAGACGGCTGTCCACGGCACCATCTGCGAACATCTGCGATAACTTCCTCATCATTGTCATAGTGATGGCCCTTCAGGTACTTCTTGAGTTGGGGAAACAAATAATAGTCAGAGGGGGCAAGATCGGGGCTGTATGCAGGGTGAGGTAGGGTCGTAAGTTCCAGCTGCCTTAAGGCGTCCTGAGTTTGGCGACTGGTGTGCGGGCGCGCATTGTCGTGTTGCAGGATTGAGTCCTTATCACGCCGAATACGTCTGAGTCGGAGTTTGAGAGCTCGGAGTGTTGAAATATATCGCTCAGAGTTCACAGTTTGCCCTTGCTCCAGAAATTCCATGTGGACCACTCCCTCCATGTCCCAGAAAACGGTGAACAAGACCTTTCTTGCAGAGGCAACAACCTTGAACTTCCTTGGACTTGGAGAAGTTTTGTGCCTATACTCCATCGATTGGGCTTTACATTCTGGATCGTAGTGGTGGATCCAGGATTCGTCTCCAGTCACAATGCGTTGCAGAAATGCTTCTCCTTCTGCATTGTAACGCTCTAAGAGTTGAGTACACATGTCCTTTCTCTGCGCTTTCATCTCTACAGTGAGCTGTCTTGGGACCCAACGGGCAGAGACTTTTCGGTAAACCAGTACAGTTGTGGCGATATGGTGCACTCGTTCATTCGAAATGCGTACTTCATCTGCAATTTCCTTTTGTTTGACCCTTCGATTAGCTCTAATCATGCAGTCAACTTTCTCTCGATGAGCCGTGTCCGATGCGGAAAGGGGCCTACCCGAACGCTCTCGATCACGCAGAATTGTCTCTCTGGGGTCTTCCCCTTTAAAAATTCTCACCCATTTGCGAACTGCACAGTCTGAAATGCACATTTCACCATAAACTGTCTTCATTCTTGCATGAATGTTTGCAGCAGAACATCCCTCAGCTGCCAAAAACTCGATAACAGAGCGCTGTTTAATGAGAAGGTCATTGGAAGTCGCCATTGTCTCATAAACATGGCTACCACATCATGTGTTGCGCGTCACTGCATTATGAGCACGAATGACGTCACACAAACTTGTTGTTATAGTTAAGTCTAGAAAAATGGTTCGAGAGTATATGTATGAAATTTTAGGTCGATGTGACGAAAATTGACCTAGTTATTAGCAAACGGAACTTAATTATCAGCCTGCCCTCGTATTTCTGTAACAACATTGATATTGTTTTTAAAAACACTTCTTCGCGTGGTGCCTCATCAAATAATAGACTCATATACACCATACTAAATCTCCTTCTGACTGACTGTCTGTCTCTCTTTGACTCTCTGTCTGTCTGTCTCTGTCTCTGTTTGTCTGTCTGTCTGTCTGTCTGTCTCTCTGTGCCACCCCCCATTCTCACCCCCCGCAAATTTTTGCTTCTCTTACCTCTCTTTGTAAAAACTCTGTCTGACTGACTGTCTTTCTCTCTCTGACTCTCTATCTCTGTCTGTCTGTCTCTTTCTAAGTGCCACCGCCATCCCCACTCCCCGCAAATTTTTGCTTCTCTTACCTCTCTTTGTAAAACCTTGGGTCTACAATCACTTCGACTCCCTGACGGCATAATCCTCTTCGATATCCTCTCCTGTCGTGATAATCACAGTTTTAATGTTTGAAAAATCAATATTTACGAGTTTCCACGTAACAAAAGAGAAATAATGACCAAATATTCTCTGGCGTATCAGGTATCCTCGCTACCTGTGAGGTATTCATCAGATGCCTCCAGATCTATAATTATTCTGAAACCAGCAAGGAGCCTTTGTCAATGTGCGACGCCCACTCCTCCAACGAGTTATGTGCCCTTATGTACAGCTTGTTTATTTCGTCGTCGCGATCTTCACGTCCTTTTCTTGACACAATAATAATCATCTCCCCGATCAACCGAGTGGAATGTGCCATTACCAATTATTCTAATGTTTGTGTTTGCTACATTCATTACAGACACAGGGAGAGATGGAGATAGAGAAAGAGAGAGATAGAGATAGATAGATAGGCAGATAGATAAATAAACAAATAGATAGATAAATAGATAGATAGACAGATAGATAGATAAAGTGAGAAGCAAATAAAGGAAGAAAAAAGAAAGAGATAGATATAGATAGATTGATTAAGAAAAGAAGAAGCAAATATAGAAAGATAGTAAGAGAAAGATAAATATAGATGAAATAAAATAGTTAAAAAGAGAGATCAAAAGAGAGAAAGAGAATGTCAGAGAGAGAGAGAGAGAGAGAGAGAGAGAGAGAGAGAGAGAGAGAGAGAGAGAGAGAGAGAGAGAGAGAGAGAGAGAGAGAGAGAGAGAGAGAGAGAGAGAGAGAGAGAGAGAGAGAGAGAGAGAGAGAGAGAGAGAGAGAGAGAGAGAGAGAGAGAGAGAGAGAGAGAGAGAGAGAGAGAGAGTATTCATAATGTTAAGCAATTCTGCCCAAAACAACTTTTTGCGCCTGTCTTCCACAGTTTTGGTTTCCAGCGATATTGCTCTCATATCTGGCGATGGCAGCTTTGATTTATCCAAGGATTAAAATTTCTGGGCTGCTGACAAGGCGACTATAATGCAACCACTTGTTCTCTTATATATCGTGCAAAAGACTTTAATTTCCTTTTTTTTTTTTTTTCTCCTTTTTTTGTTTAATGAAGAAACCTGTTCTCGACAAAGCTCTTTGTGGTTTGAATCCTTCGTTTTTATCTAGGATCATGAACGATTGGGACAAAAAGTAATGAAAACTATACTTTTTAAACTAATTTTTTCTTTAAACGAATTTACAAATTGAAACGAAAGTATCTCGCTTAAAAATTTGAGTCATTCGATAGTTATCATATATGTTTAAGTAATGAAACTACTTGTTTAAAACATAGAGAATAAGATAAAAGTGAAACTAGGTATTTCAAACAATAACTAAATAAATCAGAGAACAGCCATTGGTGAATCTAGATGTTTCAAACAATCACCCAATAATTAAAACATAAAGACCGAGCAGAAATGAATCTAGGTATTTTTAAATCAGCTTCTCACACAATCTGATGAAGCCACATTAAAGGCGAAACGTTTATATGTTAAATCTATAGTTGTGTTGTTTCTTTTTATTAGCCCCGTAGTTATAAAGTTGTGTGCCTGTCTCTTTTTAGACCCTGCATCATACTATTTACAGACACTCACGCGTCCTTTTTGAATCATTTATAATTACCAAGTTGTCCTCCAAGTGTGGTGTTTTTGCTTTTCTAATTGGACTTCTCAGGGATTTAACACAGAGAGCATTCAGTAGTGAAACAAGCTTTAAAAATGTCGCTCAATCATTCAGGAAGAGGACAGGTATATTCTAGGAGTCTGGTAGAGGTAAAACTACTACTTCAAACACTCATGCAAACATTTTGCATAAAGGGCAATTGGTTGTAAAACTAGACATAGAAGTTAATCACTTAAACATTCAATGTTGTATATTTTATTTTTTTTCATTCGATATAATCTTTCCGCAACACTGATCTTACGCCTTTTTGCAGGGCATGGCAAAAACGGTAAGATTCTAACATCACCTACCAATGTTGTGGTACTGGAACCCGTGAAGAAAGTGACTACATATATCATGGCAAGCGCTCTAACCCCACAGCCACCTACGCTGCAACATTCAGTGGGGAGAGAGAGAGATAGAGAGGGAGAGGGAGAGAGAGAGAGAGAGAGAGAGAGAGAGAGAGAGAGAGAGAGAGAGAGAGAGAGAGAGAGAGAGAGAGAGAGAGAGAGAGAGAGAGAGAGAGAGAGAGAGAGAGAGAGAGAGAGCAGGCGTTGGCTTTATTGATGAAGCACGATTTCAGTGCATGAGACCTGGGTATCGGGCGCACCATTACTATCTATATTACATACTTTGCAGAACACAAAGTCATTCGACAAAGCACGCTAGCTTCATCATGCATTACGCTACAAAAGGCATCTAGGGATCTATAGTACACGTAACCATTAACAATACTTACACATTAATGAAATCTATTGATGAACTGAAACCAATACGACCTCCATCCTCAACATCAACTCTAACCCAAGCCCCCCCTCTCCAAATTCCCCCCCCCCCCCCCACAACCTTTCTTTTCTCTACGTCACAGCCCGCTCTCAACTCTTTACCAGCATATAGACATACGCACTTTTGATTTAGTTAGCAACACAATGATGCAGAGAGACATCGTTCAAATCGATCAGAGAAACGCACACAGGCAGGGTGATATAACGAGATTTTTTTGCTACGGGTATTGACCCAGCCATTAGCTGATTAGCCGTGCTTTTTGAAGATCTTCTCTGTATGCTTGGCTATTTTTATGGCTTTCCTTTTTGTCAGCAGATCTGTTTAATTGTCTGGTTTCTTTTTTTTGTTTTGTTTTTTTTTTTTTTGAATTTGTAAGTCTGTTTCATCCGTCCTTGAAAATATCTTCGCATTTCTGTCTTCCTGTGTCTCAGTTGGCCTGTTTCCCATGAGAGAAAGACAAGCCCAGGGTAATTTTTGTCAATGGACAAAAAAAAATTCTAGCTAACTCCCGTATTTTGGTATAATTTGTTGAAATTTCTTCTAAAAGCTTAATTTACGGCATTGCTGCTGCAAACAAAAACAAAAAATTGTCTAGAGATACGCTGCATAGCTGTGTTTTGTTGCTACTTATTTATCTATACCTACATGATAACAAGTTTTTATACATACATGTGGGCGTGGAAGCAAGTGAATAAAAAAGGATATAACCGTTATTCCGCAACCTAATCAATGGGTTGTGTCATATAGCCTTCCTATCATAGAGGCTTTTTCAGATCCACCCCCCGCCCCTCAATTTAAAAAAAAAAAAAAATTGAGCAGAGCTTTACAATTTGCAACTACAAATCTATTTCTTAAGCCTTCATAATTTGACTCTCAGATGATTCTAACTTGATATTGGTAAAGAACTGGGAGGGGGCGGGAGGAGGAAGGGAGGGGAGGAGGGCATTTTCTAGAGTTCTCACGTTCGCAATCCTGATATTCTCAGTTACCTTCAGCTAGAGCCGCACACTGTCGGTAGGTGAGTTCAGGGCCTCGTGTTTTCATCTCCCTCCATGTCTGATACGCAAAATGGTCTGAGATCGCTTTCTGCCTGACGGAGGCTTAAGTTGGATACGCAAATTGGTCTGAGATCGCTTTCTGCCTAACGGGGGCTTAAGTTGGATACGCAAAATGGTCTGAGATCGCTTTCTGCCTGACGGAGGCTTACGTTTGATACGCAAAATGGTCTGGAAACGCCGTGATGTGCTCCATCTTTAAAAAACGAATAAAAACTTTTACTTGTTAAAGTTACTATGAATCTGCAATTAATCATTAGCGCTGAAGCAATAATTGACATCTCCATTTAAATTTTCTTTATTCCACTGATCAGCAACACTGACGGCCTTATTAATTTAATCACATAATGAGGCAATCAATTCAGAATCGAGAGGAAATTTCGTTCCCACAAAACCTTGCATATACACACACTGAACCGAACCAGCTCAAACAGGCCCTCATTTCTTCCTGCGGCACTGACAAAGCATCTCCAATCGGATTTTTCCACATTACTGGCTTAAAACAGCCTATTATTGTCGCCATCGGCACAGCATCTGTTTCTGTTCTTTATCGCCCTTTGCTGACAAATATATTGGCAGGCTCCAAATCATGGCGTGTTGCCAGGCGGCATGGAGCATTCATACCAGCGGCACGTGAGGTGAGCACCAGAGGGGGCACAGAACTCACGTGCCGAACTGAAGAATGTCACCCGAGGTACGATGACAACGTTATGAATACATCAAACACAGTTGTTTTTTTTACATTAAAGAGGCTTATTCAGCTAAGCCTAAGCAGTAGATATTGACACTAGTGCAGTGAACTATTGGAATGAAAAAAATAAAGCTATCTCTTGTTCTTTTCTCACTTCACCTGCGGCCGTAATGATGATGATGATGATGATGATGATGATGATGATGATGATGATGATGATGATGATGATGATGATGATGATGATGATGATGATGATGATGATGATGATGATGATGATGATGATAATGATGATGATAATGATCATGATGAGGATAATGATGATGATGATGATGATGATGGTGATGATGTATCTCTTCTTCAAACATACCACAACCTCTTCCTCCTCCTTCTCCTCATCATCGTTCAAACTTTTTTTCATCTCTTTCTTCTTCTTCTTCTTCTTCTTCTTCTTCTTCTTCTTCTTCTTCTTCTTCTTCTTCTTCTTCTTCTTCTTCTTCTTCTTCTTCTTCTTCTTCTTCTTCTTCTTCTTCTTCTTCTTCTTCTTCTTCTTCTTCTTCCTTTTCTTCTTCTTCTTCTTCTTCTTCTTTCTCCTCCTTCTCCTTCTTATCCACATTCCATTTTGTTACGAACCTGACATTAACGAATCCCTTTACTAACGAACTAGAGGTTGACCATCGTCTTTTGTTCCCAACACTGTTGTCTCTCTCAATTCTACTAATCAAATCTGCATATTACATTAGACATCAGAGGGTGTGTCACCCAGCGCGATTAATCGGGTTAGATCGAATCTCTAGCCTGTGTCCAGACAAAGTGGGCCAGACGAGAAATTTGTACTCTTAGTGGTTGCAAACCGGACTGGTTTTTTTCTCTTAATCCCTTTCAGGAAAAAGTCAGCTGTAAAGCCAGGTGGCTGAGTCGGCGATAACATTGTCGGTTGGGAAAAAAGAAAAGAAGGAGGTCGTAGGAGTGGAGGTGGATCCTTGACTGATGGAGGGTATCGCAAGGAAAGGAAAATGATAGAAAGAAAGGGAGAGAGAGAGAGAGAGAGAGAGAGAGAGAGAGAGAGAGAGAGAGAGAGAGAGAGAGAGAGAGACAGAGAGACAGAGAGAGAGAGAGAGAGAGAGAGAGAGAGAGAGAGAGAGAGAGAGACAGACAGACAGACAGACAGACAGACAGACAGACAGACAGACAGACAGACAGAGAAAGATAGAGAGAGAGGGTCTAAAAAGTAATTAGACCCTGTTTCATACTGTTTACAGACACACACGCGTCCTTTTTGGATCCTTTATAATTACCAAGTTGTCCTCCAAGTATGGTATTTTTGCTTTTCTGTTTAGAGTGAGAAAGAGAGAAAGAGAGAGAGAGAGAGAGAGAGAGAGAGAGAGAGAGAGAGAGAGAGAGAGAGAGAGATAGAGAGAGAGAGATAGAGAGAGAGAGAGAGAGAGAGAGAGAGAGAGAGAGATATATAGATAGATAGAGAGAGAGAGAGAGAGAGAGAGAGGGGGGGGGGGGAGGGAGGGATCTTTTGAAAAACCATAATGTTAACAGTAAGCTAAGATGAGGGATGTAATGAGTTTTTCTCCCATCTGCCGTACGATCCCTCTGAACCCTATCACCTCTTTTACAAATTCTTCTTTGTTCTTTAGTTACTCATCCATCTCAACCGTCTCTCGCTTACTTTCTGTATTTCTTTAGTCTTTCTAACAAACTGCTTTTCTATTCACCTTTTCCTCTGTATGCCGTCTCTGCCTCCATGTACTGTTCTATACAACTTTGTCCACCTTTCTCTCTATCTCTCTCTTCGACTAAAACATACCGAATTATAGAAACTCGTTAAGACGGAATTAGATCTAATATATAAAGATACAAGTTGATTATGACCCTCTCCCCCCCCCCCTAAAAGAAATAAAAACCAAAGCAACAAAACAACAAAAAAACAAAACTAAGAGTATTCGCAAAATCTCAACCCTAACAGAAGATTATTGCCAAGGATAAAACAAGAAAACACACACTACATACATACATGCAAATGGCTGTGTGATTGTTACCTGATTTTGCAAGGGGATGGGAGCTGTATGATTCCCTTTCTATTTCTCCTTTTTCTTTTGTGGTGTTACACTGTGAGGTGGAGCTTCAGTCGTGAGTAAGATCTAGGTTTGGGATTACCGCTTCTCTCTGCCTGTCTGTCTGTCTGTCTGTCTGTCTTTCTCTTTGTCTCCCTCTGTTTCCCCTTCCCCATCCCCAACAAACGTCATTTCCCCCTTCTCTCTTTTTTCTCCACCTCTCCCCCCCCCCCCACCAACAGCCTTTTACGTCTATAAAAATCCAATCAGGATGAAAAACTTGGAGACATCTTTTATGTTTCAAAATATAAACCAAAAGAGATATCGATTTGTATTACCTTAAGGCATATATCGATCCAGCCCGGACTTCTTCATGATTAAAAGAAAGCCATTTTTTGATGGAGTCTCGGACCTCAATTACTCTTGAGAGAAAGCTTTTATACACTTTCATAAGGAGCGAGAGAGCCTTGATTTCTCCATAAATCTAATGCGAGGACGAGGAAACTTTAATGAGATGTCTGTTATCTAACAAGCCCATTTCACAATCCAACATTTTTATGCAACATACATGAAATTATAACGATCTAAGCATGCAATGGCAGAATGAGTAGAAGCTTTTTGAGTTAAATCTTTATTCTTGTTTTATATGAGTTATTCTTAAGATTCAGATTCATTTTACTGTTTCAGTTAACATATTCTCACCTTCTTTTTCGCCGCCCTATACTTTTCACAAAAGCTTTCTATATGCTTAATTATACATTCAACTTTTTCATTTTTTTAAGTCATGCGCAGAAATGAAGATTCTCTTTCTCTCTCTCTCTCTCTCTCTCTCTCTCTCTCTCTCTCTCTCTCTCTCTCTCTCTGTCTCTCTATCTATCTATCTATCTCTGTCTCTTTCTCTATCTGGGACTGTCTAGTAGATTGTTAGATATGGGTAACGACTGAAACAGACAGATAATGGGACAGACAAGCACACTTAAACGGAGATAGAGATCGCCTGTAAGAGACACATATTGGGACGGACAAGCAATCTCAAACAAAGCCAGACAACGACTGTCATTGACAGATAATAGGAGAGCGAGGCAGTCTCAGAGATAGACAACGACTGTAATTGACAGATAATAATAGGAGAGCGAGGCAGTCTCAGAGATAGACAACGACTGTAACAGCCTTATAATAGGAGAGCGAGGCAGTCTCAGAGATAGACACCGACTGTAACAGACAGATAATAGGAGAGCGAGGCAGTCTCAGAGATAGACAACGACTGTAACAGCCTTATAATAGGAGAGCGAGGCAGTCTCAGAGATAGACAACGACTGTAATTGACAGATAATAGGAGAGCGAGGCAGTCTCAGAGATAGACAACGACTGTAATTGACAGATAATAGGAGAGCGAGGCAGTCTCAGAGATAGACAACGACTGTAACAGCCTTATAATAGGAGAGCGAGGCAGTCTCAGAGATAGACAACGACTGTAACAGACAGATAATAGGAGAGCGAGGCAGTCTCAGAGATAGACAACGACTGTAACAGCCTTATAATAGGAGAGCGAGGCAGTCTCAGAGATAGACAACGACTGTAACAGCCTTATAATAGGAGAGCGAGGCAGTCTCAGAGATAGACAACGACTGTAACAGCCTTATAATAGGAGAGCGAGGCAGTCTCAGAGATAGACACCGACTGTAACAGACAGATAATAGGAGAGCGAGGCAGTCTCAGAGATAGACACCGACTGTAACAGACAGATAATAGGAGAGCGAGGCAGTCTCAGAGATAAACACCGACTGTAACAGACAGACACTGGGACAGAGAACCAGACTAAGACTGAATAACAGGTTGCTGATACACAGTGAGGTGCAGATTTTGTGAGTAGAAATTTTTGGATCAGTCCTTAAATTACATGGATGTAGAAAATGTGGCACTGTAGTCACTAAAGAGAAACAGTGAAAATGAAACTACCAAGACTAAGATAAAACCATTCAACTCTATAACAACTCCTGAAAACAAAACGAAAGAGGCTGACAATTAATTTTAAATGAAATACAGATCACAAAAAACATATTGCGTATACTTAATACAACTTTCATACAAAATGCCCAACTGCCGAGGCACACAGATAAGGTTCAAACATTCAGTCAAGATTAAAATCTGAAACATCGACGGCATGAATCGAGTTAAACCCACGGCAACCGCTACTTCACTAGATTACTTTTTATCTTTACTAGACATCAACCATAGCTAAAACGCAAAATACTCGTGCTTAACACCATAAAGAAGTTGACCGAAAATCTTCTAAAAAATAGAAATGAAGAAGAAAAAGAAAAAACCGTATCGATGGCAGAGAGCGTTGTTAAGAAATCAATAAGAGCGTGGCAAGCCAGAATGGCAGTACGCGTTGGCTTAGATGGGATTTGACGAGGGGAAAAAAAGCTCACGCTGAAAAATGCCTTCAGTCGGGGACAGCTCACGCACAGTAGAGTCACTGACTAGTCCGTGAGGACTGTCCTAAAAAAAAAAGCTTTCCGTGCCTATTGGATTCTAGACTTTTTTTCGTGTCGTATAATGATTATTAAAAAGTTTACAAAATATAATGTTTGATGATGCTGCATGCAAATTTTGCTTCAGAGTCGATGGTCAATCTTCGACGCATTAGACGTGATGCATTGTAAATAATGGGTTCAAAGATAGATTGAGGTACTAATAAAACCAAGAGATAAATAGATGTCTATATAGACGGGTGGAGATAGATGGATAGATTAATAGATAGATAGATGGATGGATAAAGAAGGCTGAAAAGAGCTACTGTAAAAAAAAAACAAAAAAAAAAACAAAAATAACTATGACTACTACAACTACTACTACTACTACTACTACTACTACTACTACTACTACTACTACTACTACTACTACTACTACTACTACTACTACTACTACTACTACTACTACTACTACTGCTACTACTGCTACTACTGCTACTACTGCTACTACTGCTACTACTTCTACTACTACTACTACTACTACTACTACTACTACTACTACTACTACTACTACTACTACTACTACTACTACTAGTACTGCTGCTTTTACTACAACTAAGACTGCTCACACTTCTACCGCTATAAACACCACTAATCTGCCACCATAACCATTACAAGTGTTCCCAATACCACTTCAACCCTTGGATGACAATGTCAACAATGTTCCTGACAACAACAACAACAACAACAACAACAACAACAACAACAACAACAACAACAACAACAACAACAACAACAATAGTAACAATGCTTTAATCTATGTGGCATAAGCTATCCGTATGCATACCATTTCACCCTTTTGTAAAGGAAATCTCTTCACATTTTTGAAGATCCCAGTAACGAATAAGTATCAATATACAACTTATATTTAAGTACTAAGAAAATCAAACCTCTTTA
Organism: Elysia crispata; assembly: GCA_033675545.1. Classification (NCBI taxonomy): domain Eukaryota; kingdom Metazoa; phylum Mollusca; class Gastropoda; family Plakobranchidae; genus Elysia; species Elysia crispata. The sequence goes on along the minus strand of JAWDGP010000619.1, from coordinate 737,320 downwards.
TAACCGATTTTATGATATGGAAAAAAACACAGGCGTGGCTTAGCTGAAGTCTCTCTCTCTTTATATATATATATATATAATTCTGCCCATAAAATCAGGGACAACCAGGCCTGAGTGGAACCCAGCCAGGTCTGTGCCATATGCTGAGTGTGTGCAGTTGTTCTTAGGATCATCTTGGGCTGCCAGGACCTCAAGTACAAGACTGAATGTGAGGTCCTGCGTAAGCCTAAGCTCTAGTGTACACAACACAACCAACATCCCGGGGAGACGGTGGAAAATCCGCGGCTCATCCTTCCACCTCTGTCCATCTCTGGAGCGGATTCCGATAGAAATTGCCTACGTGATCTATAAATCGCTCACTTGCTCAACATTGGGTTCCATTGCAACTTGATAGACAAGTTTCAGCAATATCGAACGAATTTATCAATATCGATGTTTTACTAAATGTTTTAAAAAGGAGGAAAGAAGAATAATATTGGGTCAATATAAATATATGATAAAGATAAGGTAAAATCGATATCTTTGTTATTTTAGAAACTGCGATCTGTAATGTATTGGCAAAAATAATTGTGACAGGGTCAGTGTTTCCTTGTCTTTCTGCTAAATACCTAACAATGATGAATGTTTTCTCCAATAGAAAGTTATGGAGTTTCTAAATAAAAACTTAAATTGTTTGCTTTGATAAACAAGTCAATCTAGTGTTCAGAATATTTTTTTCATTTTACTTTTAAAGCGAGAAATAATGTTTCATATCATGAACAGAGCATCAAAGCTAGCTTCCTGAGCAAAGATCTGGAATTTCAAAGCAATTTTCATGACTCTCGAAGAATAGAATCAATACCTGTGACACTTTGCCAACGCCAAGGATAAGATAACAATCCTGCTTTCGATATGAAAAACAACACTCTAGTAAACAATCCATAGAAAATGAAAAAGATACGGAAAAGTCAGCAGTAAACTCCGAATAATTAAGGCTATTCAGGAGCGTCAAAATTCACTAGCTATTCACTGACTTGAGCCTTAATCTCACACCATCACACGCACTGTATTACAAGGTGACAGCATTCCACTGCCAACCCTAATTAGCTTTTTGATTAAAACCTTTTTGTTCAGTATTAACTGTCACTCTCGAGGTTAACGCAAGTGTAGTCGGTGCTTCAGACCAAACTCTGAAAACCATTTTCTTTTTGGAGAATCGCATTATTGGAAAATTTTAGTCTATAGAGTTTTGGAGAGCAATGGTGGTGATGAGGTCTATACTATAATATATAATATAGTTACAAAGATGTTCTTTGGCGTGTTAGAGCAATATTGTTTTCGTAAAATAAGTTACAAATATTAAAATGAAATCGTCATTACTGGAAATCTTGTGCGATCAATGTTTTGGCGACAATTATGCTGGTCTTGAGGCTACAAGTTAACCTTACAATCTGCACTATACAAAGACATTCTGTGGTGTGTTCGAATGATATCGTAATAGGAAAACAGGTTGAAACCTTAGCACTAGCATTTTAAAATGCGTAAAGAAAAAGCATGAGATTGCTTCGCTGTGAACGTACTACATCATACACGTGAATTGACCATTCAGTGGGTCAAAACATCGTGACCTGAGGCAAAGTGGAAAAGCGGCTGGCGCATCAGACAAGGTGATTTGATGGTTGCAGGTTTCGTCTCAATAAAAAACCATGTTTCACCTGTTATGGAAAAGCAACACAGTTATATTTGACTCAATTCATCCGAACTGATCATCTGTAAAATGGGTACCTGGCTTTAGTCTTTAGAGAAAGAAATTTGTGGACCGCTATAATCAGCGCTTGATATAACGACAACGACACGGAAATACTTTGAAACACGAGTTCAATTTGCTACGATATGTTAAGATCTGCTTGGCGAAAGGTGTTAAGTCTTGGGTCTGCAGACTGTGGAACACAAACTATTTTAGGGGCAAGCTGCACTCATGTTTCTTTCCTTATCCTCTGCGACGAACGAGACGCGATTTTCGCTAAAGCCAAGCATTATTCGTCACGCCAGGTAAGACACTCCTGGGCACGTGACAGGAAACGACGTCAATCGAGTCGCCTGCTGGGTAAGCCGAGCAGATGGAGACGTCTCGTGCCCGAGATATCGCATTAGCAGAGCTTTACCTCCGCCTCACGCGCTTTCAATCATCACAAAATTGAACAAGTTTATGAGCACTAGTTTTCAACAACATATGTCGTGAATTAAAACCAAATAAACAAAAATAAAACAGAAAAAAGAAAGACTTGCTAGCATTATAAAATAAGGGGTAACGACCAGCTCTAACCTAATATTTACGCAAGTATGGTGAGTATTACGAAATCTTTCCACAATAAAAGAATGCCTGACAAAACTTCTGAATGGAAGAAAAAGCAGACCCTTAAAATGGAAAAACAAAATCCTTCTTTTGTAACATATCGAATCTGGGTTAGTGTGATTTCCATTCGGTCTGAGCTGCTGACATTTGCATGCAAGATGTTTTAATCTTTTATACATGCAAGCAAATTAAAAATCATATGTCCATGTATTAATTGTGCTTAATATTTTAAGCCGTATGTCCCGCATTGAGAAAACAAAAAATTGTCTTATCTTATCTTATTTTCATATGAAACCTGATTAAAAGCGCATTAATCACAACTTGGTCTGTGCCACCAAACTTCTTGTACGATCCATCTATGGTGAATTTTACTTCTCCTAAGTCTCTAAAATAATCTTATAAGTAGAAGGCAGTTTTCCACCAAGACAGAGTGCAGTACTGGTTATGTGCTAACCGGTTCTACCACCAGAAGATACAGCGCGGAATCGAACCCACGACCTCCTGCCTATAGTATCAGTCAAAATAATGTTCTCCCAACTGAGCTAGCTCGCATCCCACCTGTCAGAGCACGGTGCGTTGGAGATTTTCTAGCGCACTAACTGGACAAGCCGCTACAACAGGACTAAGCTGGATCACGACCTTCATAAACCGCCATAGTAAATGTCACAGACACTTTGCCCTTATATCTAAGACCTTGACTTTTCGTAGCTTTCTTTAGTTTTCAACCGAAGAGAGGGGAGCGTCAGTGACAACTAACAGTCTCCGCATAAGGCTCTAAGAAAAACATAAGGGATGGTAAACAACTTGAGTTACAATATCATTGGACATATTGTTAACACGTTGGCCGTGATCGCTAGGTGATGGAAGAAATATTTTTCATGCTTTTTTAACGGCTATCATCGTTGAGGCCTTATAATTATTTTATATACAGTTTTATATTATTATTCTCTCCAAGGTTGTCTTGTGATTTATTTGAAATCAAGATGGAAGATGAAGACCCGTGTCGAACAGTTAAAATTGGAAACAAAACGAAATGATATTTTCAAGTTCTATCTATATGGCTATCTATTCATCTATTTAAATAACAATCCACCATCTACTTTCAATCTGTCTATCTATCTACATGACGGCCTATTTATCTATTTATCTATCAGTATAACAACCTACATAATTATGGATCTATCTAGCTATCTATGTATCTATGTATCTATGTATGTATGTTTGTATGTATGTATGTATGTATGTATGTATGTATGTATGTATGTATCTATATATCTATCTATCTATCTATCTATCTATCTATCTATCTATCTATCGACCTACCTATCTATCTATCTAGCTATCATTTCATTCATCTCTATTTTATACATTTTTATCTATCTGAGAACGTATTTATCTCTTCATCTGTCTACCTTTATTATTCAACCAATAAGTCAATCAGCCAAGCCACTAATCAAACAATCAACAAAATTACGAGTAGTAATCTATTTATATCTACTAATCCATCACTCTAACTCTCTGTCTTTCTAATTATTTATCCATCAATCTTTCTCTCTACCTATTTATAGATGTGTCTTTCTCTTGACAGAATATGCCGTACTCCTATTAATCCATCTAGCGATATTTCCAACTCTCCACATGCGCTCCAGTCACTTCCATTTCTTATTCATCATGGTTGGCGTCTCAGTTTCTTAAGATAAAATCAATGCCGTTTCTATGACAACCGTAACGAGTCATTTTTACAATGTTGCACCTGATAGAATAAAAAGAAAAAACCTATCCAGCGAAGGTTGTTCTGTAAATGCACGAGAATTGTTGAAATAATAACTGTTTCTCTAGTCAGTTCCGCTGCAGGAATGTATCCGTCGTGAAGTCATCTTCAATATTATCCTAGTTGTCATCAACGTCGTTATTGTAGAACTAGTTGCGATCACGATCATCGTCGTCATCATCGTTGTCTTCCTTTTCTTCCTCTTCTTCTTCTTCTTCTTCTTCTTCAGAAGAAGAAGAAGAAGAAGAGGAAGAGGAAGAAGAAGAAAAGGACGCGTTACGAAAGCACTGTTTAAGCCGACTTCACGACGGATACATTCCTGCAGCGCAACTGACTAGAAGAAGAAGAAGAAGAAGAAGAAGAAGAAGAAGAAGAAGAAGAAGAAGAAGAAGAAGAAGAAGAAGAAGAAGAAGAAGAAGAAGAAGAAGAAGAAGAAGAAGAAGAAGAAGAAGAGCAACTACAACAACAACAACAACAATAACAACAAAAACAAAAACAAAAACAAAAACAACAGCAGCAGCAACATTAGCAACAACGCAAAAAGTGAGAGTTTATTTTGTCCACAGGAAATATCAGTGTTTTAATAATTTATCACTTACGGTTAAATGTATTTTTATTTGCGTCGGGGAATATTGGGAAATGCGCTACAACTGCGTCGTATTTTACTTCCTCTGATATTAAAGAGAATCATGACCACCAAACAGTGCTTTCGTAACTCGTAAAAGATAAAAGCACATTTCTTTTTCAAAGAATGTTCAAAAGTACCTAAATCCCTCGTTCTGAAGAGAATTGCAAACAAAAACCTCGCGATCATTGTTGATACAGCTTACGATCTTTGGGATTATCTCGAAATAACAGGAGATTTAGGCTTTAGGATGTCTTCCGTATAAAACTTTGAAAAAAAAAAACCCCAAAAAACAAAAAACAAAAACAAATGATTTTCGAATCAAGGATGTTTTTTGTTTTGTTTTAGAGCAGAATGTAAGGCGAGGTTAGCTACTTTAGGGATAAAAGCCGCAATACCAAGGAAGCTTTGACCACAGAACTACACTGACAGACCCGAAGAGGTATTTACATGCCTAATGTGAACTAAAGATTGGTTCAAAAAGATAGGGCCATTCCAAAAGAAAAAAAAAAGAAAAAAAAAGAGGAATTGGGGTTTTGAAGAAACGCACCCACACAAGTTTATGGCAAAAGGCACGGTATTAGTGATAATTTTTTGGTGTATTTTCTCAGAAACATTAAATCGGAACCTAACGATCTAGAGCTTATACGAAAGTTATGATACTAGAGATCAGAGAGAGAGAGGGAGGGAGAGAGAGAGAGAGAGAGAGAGAGAGAGAGAGAGAGAGAGAGATAAGGAAAGAGAGAGAGATAAGGAGAGAGAGAAAGAGAGAGAAATAAGGAGAGAGAGAAAGAGAGAGAGATAAAGAGAGAGAGAGAGAGAGAGAGAGAGAGAGAGAGAGAGAGAGAGAGAGAGAGAGAGAGAGAGAGAGAGAGAGAGAGATAAAGAGAGAGAGGGATGAAAACAAAAATAAAAGAAGGAGCACAAGCATGATCTGCTATTGAAAACAACCCATTAAACCTCGATGGTTGAGAGGATAGAGCATTCACCGTAGTATCCGCAGCGACCTTCCTCGTGGGATTCGAGCCCCACAAGGTTGGTTTAGGGCTTCAGTTCCGCCCAGTCAGACGAGTCTCAGGTTTGATATACAAAAAGGTCTGAGATCTTACTGTCTTGTATATATCAAACAAGAAATCCGCTTGCCATCCCCAGCAACAACAACAAAAAAAACCCTTCCCGAAAAACAAAAAAAACCCCAACAAAATGGCAAAACAAAAGAGAAAATAAACTGATAAAAATCAGTTAAAGAGATACGCGAATGTACAAACATATTAATTATATTCTCTGTATCTTTAAAACATTCAGTCACTGCAAATGGATACATCGTAATTTTCAATGCTTAAAATTTATTTTTTTTCCCTCTAGCCTTAACTAACTCGACCAATACAATTGTACCATATAGCTGGATAGCGAGTTTACACTGACCTTTATTTCTCTCTAATTTGTTGTTCTGTTTTCAATAAGATATCAGGATTTTCTGAAGCCCCACGAGGCTCGATCATGACTTCCATTAGAGATGATTTCATGCCTGTCATAGAAAATCGAATTTTCAGCCTTTTAACATCTTCACATTGCTTTAATTTAGTTTTGTAAAATGCATTGCTAGCCACGCACTCTGCTTTTCAGATTGAGCTCGCCAGAGAAATATTGATCCGGAGGTTTGAATCTTAAAAGTTGAAGCAAAAAGATTAATTTTTAAAGTTTGAAGGATAATATTAAAATAATGTTCAGGGAAGTAAGACCCTCATTTTTCTTTCATTTGCCTTTACAAGGTGATGGGAGGAAGCAAAAAAAAAAAAAAAAAGGTTAGGCATTTGGTCTTGGATGGAATTGTATTTAGGTAGAAAAAAAGTTATAAAATATTTATAAATGTGCATGCTGGGAATGTTTATATGAAAGAGAGAAAGAGAAAGAAAAAAGAAAGAAAGAAAGAAAAAGAGAAAGCTAAGACAATGAGCGAGAAAGAAGAAGCGAGAGAAGAGAGAAATAGAGAGATAGAGAGAGAGTTGGATATAGAGAAAGCGAGAAATATATGCAGATTAGAAATCCGAAGGACTGATGGTTAAAAAATGACACAAAGAAAGACAGAGAGAGGGATAAAGAGATTGTGTGAGAGAGAGGGAGAGAGAGAGAGAGAGAGAGAGAGAGAGAGAGAGAGAGAGAGAGAGAGAGAGAGAGAGAGAGAGAGAGAGAGAGAGAGAGAGAGAGAGAGAGAGAGAGAGAGAGAGAGAGAGAGAGAGAGAGAGAGAGAGAGAGAGAGAGAGAGAGAGAGAGAGCGGGTAGTAAGACTTGATTTGAGAAAAAGTAAGAAAAAGAAAAAAAAAACACAAATTCAAATAATAATCAGCATTAAAGACCGAGAATATCATTGTGTGAATCGATTTTGCCAGGTACATTCAACCTTTATCTTTTAATCTTGGCAATTTGAAATTGAAATTCCAAGTAATTATAAGTGAAAGAGTACTTCGCCTTGATTAAAAATCTCTCTCTCTCTCTCTCTCTCTCTCTCTCTCTCTCTCTCTCTCTCTGTGTCTGTGTCTCTGTCTCTCTCTCTTTCTCTCTGTTTCTCGTTCTCTCTCCCCTCTCCCATACTCTTTCCCCATTCTCTTAGATTCTTGATCCTTTGACGTCACTGAATTTAGAATAATTACAGAGAGAGTGAATTTTGCTTATCAGACTGAATGAAATTGCTCAGTTCAGTACTGGCTGTTATTTTATTTTACCCCGTCTGCCTCATTACACGGACTTTTGAAAAAGTAACAAAATCGATGCTAACTTTGAACTTCAATAAGAAGACAGACGCAAATTGGTCTCACCTCTTCCTAAAACCTAAACTCAGTAGATTTCCTTTTGCCTGAAAATTTTTCCAAGAAAATATTCGAATAGAGACCTGAGTCGTATGATATATGACGCTGTATGGAATATTTTCCACATCTACGAGGGCAGGCTGATAATTAAGTTCCGTTTAATCATAACTTTTTAATTTTTCACAGCATATACATAAACAATACGTCAAACGAAAGCTTAATATCTCAGCTACATACTTAGCACTCTATTTTTCGATGTAGACACCGTCGCGATCAACACACCGCCTCCAACGTTTCACTAGTTGGCTCACGCCGTCAGCGAAGAATTCAGACGGCTGTCCACGGCACCATCTGCGAACATCTGCGATAACTTCCTCATCATTGTCATAGTGATGGCGCTTCAGGTACTTCTTGAGTTGGGGAAACAAATAATAGTCAGAGGGGGCAAGATCGGGGCTGTATGCAGGGTGAGGTAGGGTCGTAAGTTCCAGCTGCCTTAAGGCGTCCTGAGTTTGGCGACTGGTGTGCGGGCGCACATTGTCGTGTTGCAGGATTGAGTCCTTATCACGCCGAATACGTCTGAGTCGGAGTTTGAGAGCTCGGAGTATTGAAATATATCGCTCAGAGTTCACAGTTTGCCCTTGCTCCAGAAATTCCATGTGGACCACTCCCTCCATGTCTCAGAAAACGGTGAACAAGACCTTTCTTGCAGAGGCAACAACCTTGAACTTCCTTGGACTTGGAGAAGTTTTGTGCCTATACTCCATCGATTGGGCTTTACATTCTGGATCGTAGTGGTGGACCCAGGATTTGTCTCCAGTCACAATGCGTTGCAGAAATGCTTCTCCTTCTGCATTGTAACGCTCTAAGAGTTGAGTACACATGTCCTTTCTCTGCGCTTTCATCTCTACAGTGAGCTGTCTTGGGACCCAACGGGCAGAGACTTTTCGGTAACCCAGTACAGTTGTGGCGATATGGTGCACTCGTTCTTTCGAAACGCTACTTCGTCTGCAATTTCCTTTTGTTTGACCCTTCGATTAGCTCTAATCATGCAGTCAACTTTCTCTCGATGAGCCGTGTCCGATGCGGAAAGGGGCCTACCCGAACGCTTTCGATCACGCAGAATTGTCTCTCTGGGGTCTTCCCCTTTAAAAATTCTCACCCATTTGCGAACTGCACAGTCTGAAATGCACATTTCACCATAAACTGTCTTCATTCTTGCATGAATGTTTGCAGCAGAACATCCCTCAGCTGCCAAAAACTCGATAACAGAGCGCTGTTTGATGAGAAGGTCATTGGAAGTCGCCATTGTCTCATAAACATGGCTACCACATCATGTGTTGCGCGTCACTGCATTATGAGCACGAATGACGTCACACAAACTTGTTGTTATAGTTAAGTCTAGAAAAATGGTTCGAGAGTATATGTATGAAATTTTAGGTCGATGTGACGAAAATTGACCTAGTTATTAGCAAACGGAACTTAATTATCAGCCTGCCCTCGTATTATTGCCAGTTCCCTTTCTTCTTTTTCTTCTCTTTCTAGCTCTCTCTTTACCATTAAAGTATCCCGATATCCCGATCACCTTGGCTCGGCTCATCACCTCCTATCCCAATGTAGACCAGCATTATTTGCTGTGAACTAGACATGCGTCAGCAGCATTCAATAAAAGAATTAATCAAGGAAACCATCAAAAGACCACTTATCAATCTTATTATCAGAAATTCGACTGATAAGCCAAGAAATCATCTACCTATTCATAAATCAACCATGTTTCCTCTGTGCCAATATTCTTTCGAAACTTTCGATCGCGAACGGGCAAATCTTAACAAAAAAGTCTCAGACTTATTTCGCCATCAGTCTGTCTGAGCCAGACAACTCAGTAGTTCTAAATCGTTTTAGGTCTCCTAAGTCTCTCTCAAAGTCACATTCGGAGGACCAAACAACTCAAGAGCAGCAAACATCTGAATTCTTTCCACTCTTCTCTCGTTTCTCTGCAAAATTCGGAGGACCAAATAAAACAAGAGCAGCAAACATCTGTTTTCTTTCCACTCTCTTCTTTCTCAGCATATAATTGTCGTTTCCTCACATTAGACATACTTGATCATTGATTCACCTATAAGACATAATTATCATTTGAATCGTGCTCGTCGTTATTAATTACTTCCCTTTATCTATTGGTCAACACTTAGAAAACATTCATTCTATTTTATAGATTTCCTATTCAACCAATTCCGCACTTCGTCTTCAACTTGATCGAACGAAATCGTGACTATAATTTATTTTCTTCCTTGCTAGTGTTTTTGTATTGAATTATATTCATGGAAATATGAAGGTTGTAATGACGTCAATGTTTTTTTTTCTTCTCTTCACTTTATTTCAATGTCATTCCGTTTATACAAGCTGTAGCCAGTGTTTCACATGGCTGAGAGATGTTTATCTTGTTCTCTCGACAGACTCTGTTACTTCAGTTGTTTCCTTTTGATGACAAACATCGATCCACATACACTTTTGAACATCACTTTTCGATTCATGCACTGAAGATCAAGGTCACCACGTGAAGAGTGTAGTTCATATAACTTTATCGACTCATTATTCCGGGAATTTCCGATAACAGTAAGGATATAAACAAACCTTTTTATGAACTCAACGACCCAAAAAACGCGGTAATAAAGTTTAATGAAAACAATAGACCAAGTCACATCTGGGTCTTAAAATTATGGCCAAGCTCTTGGCGGTTGCAGAAAAGCTAGATGCCGAGGCCAAGGCATAGAAGTGAACAAATGTTTGCATGTTTAGGGTTAGAGTGCATGTATTTCTCTTATATTTTAAACATACTTAAGACAGATTTGTGCCCACAGGCCTACACAACAAAAATGTGTAACTACCTAACTCTGCCAAATGGTTAAATGGTATAGCTCATTTTTACACTTAGTGCAAAGATTTGTTCCGAGTTTCAGCATTGCCCACCCATCTTAAGCTTGAACTTTCTAGATGTATAGATACTGAATATGAACTAAGGAAAATTCTACTGGGAATGGGTGGCCTTGTTCTTGTAATATATCCAGTGCCTTAACAGTGCAAACAAGTCAATGAAAATAAATCACCCCAACTTATGAAAAAGTTTGTTTACTTTTCGGGTTGATTAGCTGGAGATAAAATCTCATCGATCGGCGTTTATTACTTAACATCGACCACTTCTGTTTGCTCATATTGTGGATTTTACTCACGTCACAGGACACCACGTAAAGGCAGAATTGTCCTAAGGCGTTATATGTTTTCAGTACACTTGGGCCATCCTCGCTATTAATGTACGATGAGCTATGGGTTCACTAAAAATCTGTGACTAAGCGTTGCTATGGGGGGATGTGATAAAATGGCAATTTTGTCCTATTAGCACCTCCTGGTGAGACACTAACATAAGAAGTTTCCTCAGTTCGCGATAAAACTGATACGGAGCATCTTTGCACCAAGGAGCATTTACGATTCTGCGGTTCAATATCCACCTGCACTGAATTGATTTTAAAAGCCACAGGCTTAAGTTTATGTTTCAATAGTCTCGCTCAGTCTTGCTTGTTTGTTGATTGATAAACATCGAACACACCACCGAGATCTTAGGTTTTTTTGCTTATTAAACATGGATTGAGGTACCGTCGGGCAGGGTGGAACTAAAAAAAAAATGAGGCCTTAAACACATCAACCGACAGTGTGGGGTCGAACCCGTGATTATCCGGGCAGATATCAGAACGGATGCGCTGAGCCCACAACCAACGATGCTCCACTCACTTTTACATGATGACAGAGGACACTCAGGCTACAGTTATGTTAGAGACAAATAGTTATGATGTCACTTATCACCTAGCAACGATAAGTCATTAGTTCTACTTAATTTAGAGTTCCTATGGGGAACACATTAGAATTGGACTGGATAACGGAGGTGACAACAAATTTTCTTTTTCTTAATTTCACAGAACAGGCCCAAATCATACTTTTTTTTAACAATACAAGTCACTACCCGATGTCATCAACAGTCTAACCTATTCACATATTCTACGAAAACGATGTACAATGGAATTACTTGAAGTACTGAAATAGTTCCATGATTTGAAATCACTGGAAAATCACTGAACAAACCATAGACCACAAAATTAAAGATCTGGATCCATTCAAAGGGATGGAATCGTGAGTATTATAGACAATTATGAACGTGACCGAGATGTGTTCTGCCACTTCATAGGAAAATTAATGAACAAGTTAGCCCTTCTACATCCAGTCCGTGAATCAGATCTGGAATCATTCGAGACAATAGCACAGTCAGAACAACAGCATTAGTAAAAGGAGATCAAAATGAACATTTCCTTCGTCCAAAGCTATAAGCACTGGTAGCTGAGAGATTAGAGAGGTTAAATCCTCCGCCATGATATCCAAAAGGAGAAACACGTCGTGATTAAATGTATAATTAGGGGCCTCATCTTTTCAGCTCCGTCCTGCCCGGCGAGGGTATGAGAAAGACATGGCAAAAAGGCCTGTTATCAACTAATTACGGATGGACTTATATCAAATACTACAAAAACAAACATTAAAAAAGCTTGGACTGTCGCATGACTCATCCCCAATGAATACCTCGCAGCAAGTTTCCAAAGCTGCCTCAATAAAGGCAACACGCGGTACACATAAGCTTAAATTTGTTATGACTGTATATCTCTTGTATCCTACGCGCGGGACCTTTATCTCCAGCATCTATTCTATAGCGCATTCGGCTTACCACAGGCTTTTTACTCCATCGCAGCTACATAGCTTTCTACATCCCCTCTGAATGCTGATCAAAGGACCGGAAGTTTGATTTGGCTCGTTCCGTCTTTCCAAAACATGTGCATAATGATTCGGCCCTGACCCGCTCAGCGGGCGAAAGGGGAGAAAATTTATTCTAGAGTTTGGGAAAGTTTGGTTGCGGGAGTAGGCTGCTTATTTTTGTCTTTGCAAACTTTGTTTCGTGAATGGCTGTTCTTTCTTGTTGTTGTTGTTGTTGTTGTTGTTGTTCTTCTTCTTCTTCTTCTTCTTCTACTTCTTCTTCTTTTTCCTCCTCCTCTTCTTCTTCTTCTTCTTCTTCTTCTTCTTCTTCTCTCTCTCTCTCTCTCTCTCTCTCTCTCTCTCTCTCTCTCTCTCTCTCTCTCTCTCTCTATATATATATATATATATATATATATATATATATATATGCATAACTGAGTCTTTAACTGTATCAATATCGAAACACTTATATAGTACGCGTATTTTGTATGCGTTGAAGAACAGATGGTTACTCATGGAAATGGGAAAGAGGTGGTACTTACATGGAGACTTTGTATGATGGTTGAAGGGACGTATGTGAAGTTAAAGATCCGAGAAAGAAATAGAAATAAGGTTTTAGAGGAAAGAAAGATACATAAACAGACGGAAATAAAATATGTGGTTAGTTCGATAGACAGAAAACTTGAAAAAGAAATGATGCCATTGAGAGAATGATAGCATAACGAGTTAGAAAGGCAAATAGATTAAAAAAAAAAGAGATTGAAGGAGAGCTACTGAGAAGAGAGAAAAATTCACTAGACAGATAGGGATATTGAAACAATGTCAGACTTACATAGGGTGAGGATTTGTGTGCGTATGAGAGACTGAGAGACAGCGAGAGAAAGAGAGAGAGAGGGAGATAGAGAGAGAGAGATAGATAGATAGATAGAGAGAGAGAGAGAGAGAGAGAGAGAGAGAGAGAGAGAGAGAGAGGTAAGGAAAGAGAAAGGGTAATAGAGGCAACATCAGCAAAGTTACCAATCAGTTCTTTTATTTGAGCCTGAGAACAAAAGGAAAGCAAAGACAAAAGAATACAAAGGATCAGCGCAAGATCTAAAAATAAATCTATAACAATGAATAAGTTGTACCAACCACAAAGCGGATCTATTTCAATACTTTTTTCAAAAAAAAAAAAAAAAAATTACCAAACTGTATCAATAAAATCAGAACAAAGCGTATTATGCAAGCCGCTCTTGAAAAGTTGGAACAAAAGTTATGTCGAATCAGCTCCAAAAACTAGACGGTGCATAGCACTCGCCTAATCAATCCGTTTCTGATTAAATTCATCATCCATCTTCATCTGACAGTTGGATGGTAATTAGCTGGAAAGAGAAACCTGTAAAGCCGATTTGCGACATTTTGTGATTATCCCCAATTATCAGCGGTGCAGTTTTTTTTTCAAAGCGATATTTTTAAGGTAAATTTAGCTTGATACTTCTGAAATATGAACTAGAGAAAAAAAAAGTCGGCTTAGAATTTTTGCTGAAGAAATTAATGAGATTACAAACTTTTACTTTTTTTCCGCGTATGCCTTGAGAATATTTTTCGTTATAATTCTTTATACGAGCTTGCGCGCCATAATTTTGTTGCCTTTAACTGAGTTTGTTTCCTCACTTCCGCTCGTTTGTTTGTCTGCTTACCCATACATTGTTTTGGTTTTAGGTATAGATTTTTCAAAGATTGCGATTTCGGAGTCTCATGAATATTTCGACATAACTGCTTGTTAAATTATATACCCTCATCTACATCGTTGTCCGTGAATCAGGTCTTGCTATTACTCTCTTTCTCTATTTCTTGCTATTTCTCTCTCTTTCGTCCTCTCGCACTTTTTACTTCTTTTTCAGTGACAACCGGCTTCCTTCGTTTCTCTCTCTCTCTCTCTCTCTCTCTCTCTCTCTCTCTCTCTCTCTCTCTCTCTCTCTCTCTCTCTCTCCAATAGATACCTGGCTTTGCTCGTTGAAACCACAAAGTCTATTATTTGTGTCCAATGCAAAACTCACAAACTAAAACTCAGGCGCGGCACAAAGAAAGACAGGCTAATTCAAACTGTACAACGAGAGCTATATCCTTGAAGAGAACCAACATACATGTATTATAATCGTGTTTGAACGGCTCATACAAACAAAACCGTACAATATAGCCAGAACAAACAAAGAGCTTTTTCAACATTATCGATTTTAAAACTCTATCCACGAGATAAAAAGCCTAAGCAGGTTACTCCATATATTGGCCATGTTTTGGGATCGGTTGCCGCCAACTAGGTCCACTGCGTGGATCCACTGTGAAACAAAGTGCCCAATAATAACAAAAGAACACAGAACTCGATATCTAACGTTTTCCATTCGAAACGTGCTTAGAAAACTGAAAGCCTTTCGAGGGAGATTGGTTGGAATGACCTCAGAACGCTAGTAACAAGAGAGCATCATCGACTTTTGTGGTATGAGGGGCTGAGGAGCCTAGTAGAAAGCCGTTCTTCTCGTGTTGTTTGGTTACATAACAACCGAAAGAGATCCTTGAACCGGATTAAGTTACTCAAATCGTTATTCTTAAAAGAATTAAACTGGTTCATGTCAACTAATTGAACTCTTAGTAATACGATCCGTGATCCGTGAGATGGAATCAATTTTTTTTTCTTTAGCGCAAAATAACGCGCAAAGCGATGATTTTGTCTTTTTCTGTACATGAAGCCTATTTTAAGCAAAGAGGCCAAATCGTCTTCATTGAAGAATAAACCATTGTCAACAACCTTGAGGGATCACGCAACTTAAGGTGTACCTCTTAGTAAGAGAATATGCCCGGCTTCAAACCATTCACTCAACACTGACTGATCATCCTGACGATAACATTTGCTACCACCATACCGGTTTGACCATCTGTGCGGCTACTTAAAACTGCAGTGGCCTTGGGTGGACAACGTTGATCATTATGGCACGTGAAGTTGCTCTTGGCAACTGGTCAGACATAAACATAGCTACTCACTTGGATAGATTCACAGTGACAGACGTAATCATCTCGAAATTCAAGCACGTGCGTAAATCATGTGTGGCTCATCACTAATATCACTAACGAGCCATGAGCTCGATTGGCTAGTCGTTGGTTGATACATTTTTTTTTAAATAAAACTCATCCGCTACAGGAGATTTTGAGCTTAGCGGCAAATGAAAGAAGTATTTGACAGTCCAAGGAAAAGCTGGAAAGATGAGCCTCCAAAAACCACTCGGCGAGGCGACAATAGATCGAACCCGCGACTCAAAAATTTGAAGATTTGAAGCGAGGTGGTGTGTGTGTTGGGGTGGGGGGTGGGGGTGAAGGTGCTGTACCACATAAAACCGATTCTTGATGTCTCTCTTTTGTCTATTTATCTTATCTAACTCTCTTTATGCAAGACTCTCTGTTATGGGTGTATATCGTTTACTCTACGTCTTTCTAAGAAAAGGACTGTCTGCTTGATGATCTTTTATATTTCTCACTGTCTCTGCCTTGGTTCTGTCTCTACCTACCTGCCTACTTGTTGTCTACCTGTCTGACTATCTGTTTGTTTGTCGTCTGTATCTCCGTAGCTCTCTCTCTCTCTCTCTCTCTCTCTCTCTCTCTCTCTCTCTCTCTCTCTCTTTATTATGTAAATATATTAAAATATGACCTGATTTCGAAACTTTACATTCCACACAAAAATATTAGATGAACGAATACAAGCTACTTTTGTATATAAAATAATAATAATAATAATAATAATAATAATAATAATAATAATAATAATAATAATAATAATAATAATAATAATAATAATAATAATAATAATAATAATAATCAAAAAAAAAAAAAAAAAAAACTCACCCAAAAACAAGCGAACAAACACAAAGACCCGACATTTAGAAGAAAAATTCATTTAAAATTTAAATTTTTAATGCACAGTGTATAAAATTACGGTAGAGTAGTGAGCCTAACCCAACCGCTCAGAAATGATGCCGTCAATATTGTAATTAAATATTCAAGAATTCAGCGTAAAGCATAACTGTACAAGCGAACGCATTTTTGCATGTACTAGAGAACGCATGAGTGAAAGATATTAACTTTGAAAGATATGGGAGGGAGGGAGAGAGGCTGAGAGAAAGAGAGAGAGAGAGAGAGAGAGAGAGAGAGAGAGAGAGAGAGAGAGAGAGAGAGAGAGAGAGAGAGAGAGAGAGAGAGAGAGAGGCAAAGGAGTGAGTTCTATTTAGAGGAAGAAAGAAAGCAAGAGAGAAACAGTTAAAAAGAGAGAGAAGAGATGGGGATAACAGGCACATAGGGAAACTGTAACAAATTATAGTGTCCAATATTTTAAAGGCTATTAGTTTAAACTAGGGTTTTGATCTTTAAATCTTTGAAATGAAGATTCCAGAAGCATTATATCCATTTTTGAAAATCCAATGATAAAAAGCATTATATCCATTTTTGAAAATCATTCTGTCAAGAAATGAAAACAGTCTATCTTAGAAGTATTTATTGGAAAAAAAGAGTGTTTTTGTTCTAGTATCGCCATAACGGTGGAACTAGACCTAATGAAACGATAATAACACGCACAGACACATAATTTTATGTTAAAGAAAATCGAGTGTTTCCCTTTTTTCTCCGCTTTTGAAAACTGGCGTATAATAATTCCTTTTATCACGGACCCTTCAAACTTAATGAACATACGCAAAGTAAAAAGCAAACAAATTAAAACATAATTCCTTTCCTCTATAACTTTTATGAAAAAAAAAAAGAAAACATTAGGAAAGAATCCCAACAAGAAAAACTGCCACTTACCTTTTATGACAGATAGAGACAGATCGATTGGACCTTTTTTTTTCTGCCTGTCATGGTACGCCACAGGATTTTGCGCTGTCAGAATCTCATGACGGATTCTTGCCACTCATTTCCTGAGGCATCTTGTACGTGATTATGTCAATCAATCTCTGTAGGAAATATTATTACCGTTTATGTCAATAGTAATGATTGCTTATTTGACAAGAATATACAGACGCGCACACACATTATTATAAATGTATAATTTTATGTAATATAATGATGAACTATTTAAAAAGAAATATTACATAGAGTGCAATCATGATTAAATAAGATGTCATATGATTCATGTAGCCTTTCAATAAACAGTATTGATATAATTATAATGGATTATAAAGACAGAAGGAAAAATAAAAATATAGTAGCTGAGTATTATTATAAAATTTGGATGCAGAAACACAAGCCAACAGCATAGTTGAAAAAAACATTGCCAAAACACGGATACTTCAAACAATGTTCTATAAAAGAAATAAAATGAAATGAGAGCCTTTATTTCTGAAGGATAAATTTTTAAACCTTTACTTAAAAACAACAACAACAACAACAACAACAACGAAAACGTTGGATAAAAAAAACCCAACAAAGCGACTGTCTCTGGAACAAATTAATGCAAGAACGAATTAATTGTAACAATATTTCAGCATAATAATCCATCGATAGATTAATTCTTATTTTTTTAAGTGAGCCAGATGCGCTGGAAACAATCTGTCATATTCACATAATCATCGTGTTATTAAGTAACAATTAAAACCCTAAAGGCGGAATGCTTTATCAAATAGCGCTAAAATAGATTGAAGTTCCAAGTGAACAATAGCCTCATAAGAACAAGCGCACAAGCGACGAAAATTAGAAGGAACATTTTCGGTACACAGGCTTTTCTCAATAAGGACGATGTTTGATCAAAGATCTTGCGAAATACCATTTATGCAGCTTTCGTTGTTCATAATTTTTTTCATTATGATTCAACCATCTAGTGTTATCTAGAGAAACAGGTTAAGGTTAAAAGGCTTTTCAAATAAGTAGAAAAATCCGCTTAATACATTTTATAACAAAAAGGATCTTAGATCAAAACTTTTCCAATAAAAAATATTTTACGCAGGTTTCATTATTAATAATTTATAAGCTTGATGTGATTGGAATCATCTTATAAAATATATATATAGAGGCATTATGCGAGTTGTGGGGGTGTGCCCACTAAAGACGGAGATTTGCAGGGGAAAGCTCGGTATATTTTATAATTATTTGTATAAACATATACATATCTTATTTTTTCAAACAGGATCTTCAATGAAAAGCTAATGCAAAAAAAAAAATCTTTCGAAACAAGTTTTGATGTTTATAAGCTAAATATGTCTCGATTCATCTTTTATTCAAATCTAGAGAGACCTGGTTCAAATGGCAAAGACGGAGATAAGCAGGGAAAAATTGTGTATACATATTTTAACAAACAGAATCTTCAATCAAAACTATTGCGAAATATCTTTTGTGCATGTTTCACAGTGTTTATAAGCTCGATATGACTCGACTATCTTGTTGAATCTAGACAGATATGATCCGGGAATTATGATTTATCTCTATCTTTGAACCGTGGGAGCACTGCTGGCTCCACAACACTACGCTCGCCCACAACTGCTGCTGCTGCTACATTCAGAGTCCATGCGACTCGAAGACCGGTGAGTGATATTGGGAAGTTAGTGTTGAGATGAGTCTAATCTGATCGCTGCTTATGAACCGGTGGAATCAAACTGCACGTATTGACCAATATAACTTTTATCATGCACAGCAATATAGCCACAATGCACTAGATGTACATACGCACAGAGATATGCCTTATTGTCTACAGCAAGAGCAGAGAAAAAAGAGGAAGAAGGAAAGAGAGAGAGAGAGAGAGAGAGAGAGAGAGAGAGAGAGAGAGAGAGAGAGAGAGAGAGAGAGAGAGAGAGAGAGAGAGAGAGAGAGAGAGAGAGAGAGAGAGAGATAACTGGGCGGAGAGGTTCTGACCATAGTCGCGTGCCATTTACATGGCGAAACACAATATCTTCTTATCTTAACTTTACTCCGTTTCGAAGACTCTGTAGTGCAGATGAATATTTTTTTTCAGCTGTTGCAGAAATATAGAGCTGTGGTCTCGATGTAAATCCATATCATTATACAAATAGCAACACCATCTCCGATGGAAAGATGGAAGACTATTTGCTAAAAAGCACTTCTCAGGCAAGAAAGAACTAATGAAATGAGAAGATTCGAACTTAAGATGCAAAACTGCTACAAACCTATGAGTTGATGCTTAACTACATGGCCACACTACTCTCAGGTATGTTATGGCCATGGACGTTGCCAGAATTTCTTAAGGGCCCTGCTAATGAAGTCCGCACTCCAGCTTTCTAAATCATCCATCAAGCTATCAAGCTGATATATTGCATACACATTCTGGATCTGACGAGGATTTTTTTCACCTAATGATAGAACAATATTTTTTTTTCTATGATTTGCGTTTTGCTTAGCCTCCCAAATTGATAGGTTTTAGTATATAAAATTCATAGAAGAACAATGTTTTCCCTTCTTTTTTTCTGTATAGAAAAACAAACAAAATATACATACATTATTTATCATACAATATCATTAATTATGGAAAACTATAAATTTTACATAAATAAATAATATTATGCAATATCCACGCATAAAATGGTCTTTTGTTTATCCCTTCATTTCTTTGTCTGTAGCCTATTCTAGTTTTGGTAATATCTGTATGTCTCAATTTTTGCCTCTGTCTACGTCTCTCTGTATCTGTCTGTATGTCTGACTTTCTGTCTGTCTCTCTGTCTCAGATTCTCCATCCCGTACGTTGGTAAATTAATGTCACACTCAATCATACACTCTTCAATGTTCTAAGGATCGATGAGGCAATAAACTATCCCATGACCAACTAAGAATAGATAATTATCATACTTTTAAAGTGAACCCAACTTTTTGTTCAGGTCAACCCGCTCTAAACTGTTTATCTCATAAACCATAAATGATAAACTGTGTACTCGTACTTTTACATAGGCTCCTTACTCATCGTTATTTTTATGAAACTGTTGTCTATAGAGTTCTGTGGAATTTTCCGATTTAGATCTCGACTAATGGAAGTACGCATAGACGCAGTGGATTTTCTTAAATGAGTGGTATGGGTTAGCAAACTCATCTCAGACTATTAGTTGTCATAGTGATAGAAAAATAAGGATTGGTCCAGTTCTTGTGAAAAAAGATTCGCAGTATCGTTAAAAATGCTTCTATCTAATCTAACAATGATAATGGATGATGGATGAGATGAAAATTGTGACGGTGACGAAAAAAATGAAGTAGAGGAGACTAATGCTGTTGATGACTATAGGTGTGGTCTTTTTCTAAAACTATTTTTGTTGCTGTTATTATCGAAAATTCCACAATCCAGGAAACGTATGCCTTTAATGATAATAAGGAATAGATGAAGATGGCAAACGATGACCTGATTTTGATGAATACTGTAATTAAAAATGAGTATTAATTATTAATAAGGCTGTTCAAAAACCATTTTACGCATTATTTTGATCAAAAGCGCATTTTTTTTCTGATAAAAGCAGGATCTAAAAAAGTATGACTAAACTAAATTTGAGGCTCAAAATAGTCTTATAATGATTAAGGATGCTCAAAAGTAAACTAAAGAGATGCAATGTTAAAATATAAGCTGCGACCTGATCGGGTGCAAAAAAAAAAACAGCAACAAAAAAAACTTGTAATCTTCCCATCCCTCACGCACGTGATCTAGTCATTGTTTATCACGAGGAAATAATCGGGGAAAAGAAAAACCGCAGGCACAGCCAAGAATGCCGCATAAACTGTACTGTAATCTCTGGAAGATGGATGAAGCCATCGAAAGTAAATAATTTACATTGAAAAATTGACGCTCAGATTAGAATAGAATGAAACCACAAAATGTCTGCTCATGGGAAGCCAAGATTCTAGAAGAGTTCATTTTACACATGAGATGCCTCGTTGAGGATGCGCTTTATCGGATAATAGTTGATAATCGAAAGCGCTGTGTCTTCACCTACCAGATGCATGTGACATTTCGGCCTTTTCTCCGGACACGCTCTGGTGTTATCTTACTCCCCTCCATTTGGTTCCTATCTTATCTACAAGTATTTCTTCTTGACCAAACTCTTCAACACTTTCTCTCTCTCTCTCTCTCTCTCTCTCTCTCTCTCTCTCTCTCTCTCTCTCTCTCTCTCTCTCTCTCTCTCTCTCTTTGTTTTTATATCTGTGTGGCAGAGTGTTTGCGTCTAGGTCTCTCTCTGTCTTGATCTGTCACCTGATTCTTTGCTTTCCTGTCTACCTGTTTCTCTCTTATATATATATATATATATATATTTATCTCTTTCATCTCCTTTACCCCTCGCCCCTCCCTTTCCGTGATATATTATTCCTCTTCCTGCATAACCTCTTGCATTTTTCAATTATTTATTCTCTTTGGACTAATTCACTCCACAAGCCCCTCCCCCAAATCTCTATCTCCCTCTCTCTCCTCCAGTGCTCAAACTTTCAAACTAAACTCGCAAAAATATAAACTTCATGCGACTTCTCAAAAGAAAAGAAAAACAAACAACAAAAAATAAAACCAAAGACCAAAAAAAAAAAAGGAACTTGATAACCGCACGTGCCTCTACGTCCGTAACTTCTTTCCTAACGCCTCGCCTGGTCTTTCGCAGCTCACGGTCCGTGTTTAGACCGCTTAGCAAACGTGAGTCGTGCCCAGTCTGAGACGGGCAAGTATGGGCTGGCCTCCATTTTGTTAGTAAACTGAGCCGGGCGTGCGCAGATCTGTAGAATAAACCAAACAGATCCTTTCAGTCCGCTTGTTCACTATTTCCTTGTCTATCTGGTCAGATAAAACTCTGTTCTAGATGAGCGCTGGTTCCTTGTCTTGTTTTGTCCTTGGAAATAGGTTCTATGTTTGCATTTCTTCTATGCGGTTCTAATCGCGCTAAGCCCACGACAGGATAAACGTTTTTCTAGCACGCTTTTCCGATGCTGGAGACAAAAATCGATGTGTCTTCCCAAAGATTTATCTTTGATATGGTATGATATCTAGCTATCCTTCTTTCAATGGGTCAGCAAATCTATCACCAGCTTATCTTTTTACCATCTGCTTATAATTTTAATGATAGATTTATTCTCGGTGGCTATGGAGGTAAGACGGCAACCCTTTGATATGCAAAAACCATTGGTCACAGGTTCGAAACCCAAGTCATCTTTGAATGATTTGAGATTCTCTTCTGTATATCCTCATTACCTGCTTGACAGAGGATTAGAGTTTTGAAAAAAAAAGGCCCTGAAATTTTGTTATTGTGAAAGAAGATGAACCAAATAAAATAAAGATAAATTATTTTTCGTTTTGCATAAAACAAGGTCTAGTGTGCTTTCCAAGTGTCTTTAGCTCCTAAGCAAACTCATCGAAAATATTTCTTTAAATCAATCATGCAAATATTCATTGATCCATATACACATTACGTCTGTTCTAAATTCCAGACACTAGTCCTCGTTGCTGAAATGTCTTTGTTTCTCTCTCATACCTAATCTCTTTCTCTCTATCTTTCCTACCCAGTCTCATCCATTATTCATCTTTTTCTGTCTTTTTATCTTCAATCCCAACCTTCTTCCTCCCTCCCCCCCTCTCTCTCTCTCTCTCTCTCTCTCTCTGTATCTCTATTGATAACTAACTCTCTTTCTTCCCTCCTCTCTCTTTCTTTTTATTCTCCATCCTCTGGCACCACCTCTTTCTCTCTCATCTCTTTCATCTCTTTTTTATAAAATCATTAAAAAAATCTTTTTGGCCGTCTGTGTCCTGACTATTCCTGTAAGAAAATGTATATATGCAGCCTATTGATTTCCTGATCTCACAACACATAAGAGTCATATTTCCTTAGGTCGATCTTCTAATTCCGTGTAAAGGCTGTTACGCGAAAGTGAGCGCTTCAAAGACCAATGCAAGTGAGTTACTCAAGACTTTTCCAGTTAATGAGGATGTGATGACGTCAGGTAATATTTTTTTTCCAAACTGAAGCTTTAGTCCGTGGTTCACGGGCACATAAAATCAATCGAGAGTCAACGATTACATAAGTGACTTTAAGAGCAAAAAACAGTCCAGTTGTAATCGATGGATTCATGAACATCGCCACCTTCACAACTGATTAAAAATAACATCGAAGAAGGCTTACTCAGGTAGTGAGTGTGGGACGTTTTACGTGTGTGTAAGCGAGGTTTTAAGGGAAAAAATAAAGGGGGGGGGGGGGTGGGACGAAAAAAATATAAACTACACTAATTAACCACAACACAGAACACAGATCCATAATTTTTTCCGCAACTCAAGGTGAAAGCTATGATTTTCAAAAAGATTGTAATGTTAGCTAATTTTGCAAAACCCCAAACGATTTTAAGATCGTTTTAAACGCGCATTCTCATGTTAGCATAAATAACAAAAAATTCCGTAAGGCAAAGCGCCAGTTGGCACTTTTTGATGCTGAAATTTATAGCCTTCAAATGAGCGTTTAAAAGGATTTTTAAATAGATTGGGAAAAAAACAAAATCAGCCCTTTTCCCGTATTTATCCGCTTCCCTCCATTACTTTTTCATAGATCCAGGACATGACACACTGACTCTGAAGCCAATTTGCCCGACGTCACCAGGAAAGCTGTTGGCAGGCCAAACAACGGTGTCAGTTTTAACAGTTAGCGTTAGCGTTTGACGTGAGCAAACTGGCGTGTCTCGCACGGGCGACTATTCTGTGAGAACCCGCTAACATCAGGACCTATTATGGCTTTTTGACCAGCTAATATCAGGCTTTAGAAGGTCTTTTGACCCGCTAATACAGGCCCCATTAAAGCCTTTTGACCCGCGCATTTCAGACTTTTTTAAAGCCTTCTTTAGCGTCGCTTTCACTATATTTTTTTTTCTATCGCCATAAATTAAACTGGCTTTTTTGTTTTATCAAGTTGTCTAAATTTATCATAATTTCAACGATTCCTCTTAGGATTTCCGGCCTGCCAGGAAGGATGTTAGCTCCCGCTGAGAATCGGGACTGAACGTAAATACGAAAAGCGACTGCTATAGAAAGACTGCGTCTTAATATCTCCCCTTTCGAAATTAAGCTCTATGGACCCAGCAAGACAAACGCAAGAAGCAATATAACTTTGGCACCTTATCTCTCTTTATGGACATGGAGTATTTTAATTGCACGAAGAACAAAAATGATCTCTACGTGATTTAAAACGGCACATTTTAGCCAACGTCGGAAGAACGAAAATTCTGCAATAAAGTGACAAAGCAAAAACAAAATAAGCGTTTAGTAGGACCTTTCAATTTTTAGATTTTGGAATGTAGAATTAACTAATTACCCGTATTCAGAGAATCATAATCCAGTTAGGTATTTTACATTACGGGACTTGTAAATAGAGTTTTTGATAATTGTATAAGTAGAAAACAAATCGTGTGCTAGTAAAATTTATTTCTTATAATGTACTCATATAAATATTTTTGTTTTGCCTCGAACCAATCATAAAAAAATCCACTACGGCATTTTATGTCATGAAAGAAGCATAAAAACTATCTGCAACGACATTTAAAAAGCCGTGAGAAATACCATAGTGTTCCATGTCAGGTATACATCATTCATGCACAACGACGTAAGAGCTACAAAAAGAGCAGACTTTCTCCACCGTCACTATAACTGGGACTGTAACAATGTGTCGAATGCCGTGGTCTAAGCTATTTGTACCAGAATTACCGTTGTGACCCTTTACTCTCTCCCCTTATAGCACTTACCCTTCAGAAAGCTCTAAAATATTGATGTATGGAGTTCGAACAGGGCCAGAACTGCACCGTTCTCACAGGGTGATTGCGTATCATTTTGCGGATGAGTATTTCTTTGTGGAGTATCAAGTAGAATGCAAATTAGAAAAAAAAAGGTTTGCCAAACTTTGTAAATGTCTGCTCAGATACCGTTATGCAATTCCAAAATGTCTATCCCATTACTCCTAATGAATCATACTTAACCAAAGTAAATAGACACATGAATAAATGAATAGTCTGAAAAAAACAATTGCTGTTACGCAGTTTTCTTCTACATTCTTTAAAAGCACTAGCGACGGCAACAAAGGAACTAACGTTAACAGTTGTCGAAATAATTAAAAAAATATCAAACAACGTGTGTGATTGTGTGAGTGTACGTGATTAGCTTCCTGTCCTGAGTGCTGCGAAGATTTTCTTCGAGAGTTTCAGTCATGTGATCAATTCTATGACGCGAATCACCTGATGAGTTCCGGGTAGAATCGATTCCCTAATTATGTACCATGCGTTATGTTTTAATGAGCAAACAAAAAAGCTCCGGCATATATCGTTACATAAAACACGCATTTACTCAATAAATCAATCAATATAAATCAATCAAGCAGTCAAGCAATTAACGAGTCACTCATTCACCGAGTCAATCAATCAACCATTTTCACTAACTATGGACATGTTGTTATGTGATCTAAATAGGAGAAAAAAAAGTGCGATGTTACTTTTCATTCTAAACATTTTGAGAACCCCTTGGAAAACTCTTTATCACTTCTATGTCGCTTTTTTTCACTCAGAAAACATAAACCTCATTAAGACCAAGATTGTCCCAAATTATTTACTCCTTTTAATACACTTGGCGCAATTTAACCTTTTAGCCACGATTAACAATACATTTTGTAGAAGCAGTAACAAGCGTTTTTAGTGAGATCATGACTTTTTCTCCTTATTTACAAACACATTTACTTGCTTTACGTGTCGTTATTGGATTTCTTTCGAACCTCCTGTCTAAAAATTTTTCCTCCTCATTGTTTACAACCACGCTGTGTTACATTCACTCAGCAACCAGTATACAGCTGGCTGAGATTAGTGATCGAACCGCTAACCCCATTAATGTGAGTTACTTTCTTCAGCACCCTCACACTGTCCTGGCTACTCGGGTGGGCAGAATGGTCACTTGATGACAATCTCTCACGCGATCTTTCCACTGACCCTCGGCTGTGAATAGTAAGCTTGATTCGGATCCAGAGTCGGTTTTACAACATTGCTGGAAGAGCGGTTTACTTTCTAAGTCAGGCCAGAATCGAGTCGTAGGTTATCTCCCAGCACAAAAAGATCAATTTTGACTGGCAGATGACTGAGTGTTTCAGCTTCAAATAAAAAAACCATTCAATGAAAACCATGAATTTGATCCCTAAACATAAAAAGTCTAGTATTTTTTCTCTTCACACACCCTACCCCCACCCCAATTCCTCCCCTCTCCCACATATACACTGTTAATGCATCTCTATTGTCATCATTTTTTGAGGAGATGACATACATAAGGGACACGCCTGTTTACAAAATAAATTTAATATATATATATATATATATATATATATATATATATATATATATATATATATATATTCTTTACACCATAGGTTCTCCTCAGTTTGTTTATTTGTTGATTATTAACACATAAAGCTCGTTCACAACGCGGTGCTCTCAAGATTTTTTTTACACATTAACCCTAGTACTGCGCACCCATTATATTTAAGCTTTGCCCTGACGATAAGCTTAAGCCCCCGTCGGGCAGGGCGGAACTGGAAAGATGGTGTGGGGCTCTAAGAATATCTGTACGGATATAGGAACGGAAACTCGGACGCTTTCAGCCACAGCGCTCCTCTCCTCAGCATAAGATGGCAGTACTGCAGTAAGAAATTCGTATGGACACTAAGTATGTTATGTGAAATGCATAACTCGCCCTCTATTCCAAATTATTGAAAAAAAAGGAGCCGCTCAGAAAAAAAAAAAAAAATTAAAGAAACGACGTGAAAGCTCTCTTTGTCCTCCCTTGACATTTTACGGTTACTTAAAAAATCAATATTTTGAAAGGTGAAGGAAGTATTTCACATCTCTCAGACCTTAATATTCAAAGATTAGGTAACAAAAAAAAAGTACAGACTCAACCCAAGCGTTCAAATTTCCCTTTCATTTTCTCCTATCCACACCCCCCCTCTTACCCCTTTTTTTCCTCGACCAGTCTGTACTATCCCACTTCTTCACTAAAAAAAAAGAGAAAAATAATAAACTCTCAACCTTTCTTGCATGCGCAGAGACGATGAAACAAAAGGTGGGAGAAAGAACCCCCCGCCAGTTGTTTGCTTTGTAATTTGCCTGCTCTCAAGGACCGTTATCACCGGGTAATCGATGGATTTTACCCGTGGCGTGAGACCACAGTAAATCTAACGCCCTGGAGCAAGCGATAAAAAATAAAAAAAAAACAGGAACAGGACAAAAGCCTTGATCTCTCTCCCCCCTCCCCTCGCCACCCGGCCGCCCCACGCCCTCGTCTGATTCCGAGTAATCTTGGGACCAGATCGATTCGAGCGCGCGATACCTGAGCAATTATATAGCTCGGTCCGGGCAAGCCCCAGGCACAATGGTGTCACAGTCTCAGCCTCATCAGGCATACAGAGGGAGACGGTGACTATAGAACGACCCCACCGGCACTAACTGGTCGTAGACTTAAAAAAAAAAAAAAGAAATAAGAAATAATAAAAAAAAAAATAACTCAAAACATAAAGTTACTTTTATAATCTAGACTACAGGAGCTCGAGTGGTCCCTTTGCTGATAAACAAACTGATTACAGAGAGACATAGCCAAGAGTAGCAGAATCCTGGACAACATCAACAATACCAAAACCATAACATTAATAAAAATAAGAATAACAACAACAACAACAACAACAACAACAACAACAACAGCAATAACACTAATAGTAGCAACAGCAACAATACAATAACATGAAAAGAAACAGCGACAGCGCAGGTACTCCCAATGCCTATTATTAGAAAATCTTTCATTTATTTATCTGTCACAAAGGCGTAACTGTGACGCAACTCTTTGAATAAAGCACTCTAAGATAAGCATGCCAGGAAGACATTATGACAACAATACCAATAACAGGAGAAGAAGGACATGGAAACCAATGCGTACACTCTGTAGCTAATATATTCAAATGTTTTTAAAAATTTCTTAAAAGCTAAAGATGTTACAAATGGCTCATGCTATAAAACAGCAACAACAACAACAACAACAACAACAACAACAATAAAATAAATAAAAGCTGAAACACTAAGTAGTTCTTAACTTTTTAATATCTTCCTTGTCTCTTTCAGAGGCTTTAACTACAACAGCCCCGATTGCAAATGCTTGAATGACATGACATCTATGAAAACCAATTCATGATCGCAACAACAACAACAACACCACCGCCACCACCATCACCACCACTACCACCACCACCAACAACAACAACAACAACAAGAACAACAATAACAATAACCATGATCCCAAAAAACATCAACAATGATAACATCGATAAAGAACAATAAAAGCTACAACAGCAACAACAACAACAAAAACAACAACAACAACAAAAATAGCAGCTCCAACAACAAAAATAGCAGCCCCAACTATCAACGAAAGTAACAACTATAAAGCTCTTTCTAGTTTTAACCTTAATTTTATCCCAAGTCCACCAAAGCCTCTTTCAACGCGCCTTGCCTCTCCCGACAACAATCAACGTATTTCTCTGACAATCTCAAGAAATAAATAAACCAGAGCCTCAAGGGAAAAATCCGAAATTAGGACACAATCTGCAGTATAAGCAGTTTAAAAATCTGGATAGGCCAATCACTGCACCCAATAAAGAAATTTAACGAGTTACGACGGCTGAATACGCCATTGGCAACTTCCATTGATTTCAGAGTTTGCAAAATAAAGGTTCATCGATAGATCGGGATAGTTTTGGTGAAGGTGCTAAATTGCTACCTAGGGCTTCTGCAAAAAGAATTAAATGACATATCTTTAAAGCTGCTAAAAAAAATTAGCAGAATCATGAGAAATGTTTCGGTTTAGATGAACTCCGATTGTCTGCAAGGGAAATGTTGGAAGCTGTTCAATATCTTCAATAAAAAATTAAGATACATATCTTTGTTTTCCTTCCTTCGACCGCCTTGAATTAATATTAAACAAACTTGTCACAATACGTCTATTCTTTAAACAATATTCGATTCTTATTAGTCATTTAAAAACATTATGGCCGAATTGAACCTTGACAAGATTGGATAAATGTGCGTTATCAGGTCTGCTGGAACTTCAAACCACGATTAGAAGCAAGCTGGCGGCGGTAAAGAATTCTTTAGACAATGATCTTGTCAGTTCTGTGCTTTTTGATTCGGGATGTTCAATGAGCTAGAAAAACGCTTGAGATAAGCTTGCGTAGAGGTCAGTCTAGACTAAAGATTCAAGAAATCAATTTATTAACCTTGTCTGTCTATCTCGGTACGTTTATCGACAACAGACAAACTAGCCGGATCCTGCTTTTCGCTTGCTCAAAAAGGTGGCCTCGACAATGATGGAACATTCATCGTGGCGGGAACACGTTCCCGAGAGTAATCCTGCCCGGAAGATGTCTTGTCTACAGCCGCTACTATTATTGTGAATGACTTTACACCGAACATGACATTTTGGATGCGAGAGTTTTTCCCGCATTATAGTGAATGACTTTACACCGAACATGACATTTCGGGTGCGAGAGTTCTTCTTCTATGGACTCATCACTAAAATGATAACTTCGTTAGTTCTATGGTCTTGGCCTGCTTAGTAGACCTTGGGCGGTCGATATCTGAAAAGTGAGTTACCAGGCTATTAGGCCAACAAGATAGCGAGAGATAGATAGATAGATAGATAGATAGATAGATAGATAGAGAGAGAGAGAGAGAGAGAGAGAGAGAGAGAGAGAGAGAGAGAGAGAGAGAGAGAGAGAGAGAGAGAGAGAGAGAGAGAGAGGGGGGGGGGGGGGGGGGGGAAGGGTAGCAGATGGTAAAGGAAGCAAAATGGAAACTGGCTTTTGTGCTCCATTGACCAGCATGCGTGAAAAGGCTTTCGGGAGAAAGATAAGCCCCGTCTCTCTCTCTCTCTCTCTCTCACTCTCTCTCTCTCTCTCTCTCTCTCTCTCTCTCTCTAAAAGAAGATAGACACACAACTTTATAATTACAGAACAAAAAAGAAATAACAAAACTATTATCATTTCAATATATAAACGTTTCACTTTGTAAGCTTCGTCAGTGTTATTACAAAATCATTATTACAAACGTTTATATTTTAATTTGATAATAGTTTATGCATTTGGATTTTCTCTCTCTCTCTCTCTCTCTCTCTCTGTCTCTGTCTCTGTCTGTCTCTCTCTCTCTCTGTCTGTCTCTCTCTCTCTCACACACACACGCACGCACCAATCTTTTTCATTTTTACCCCATAAGTTTTCTTTCGTTTAGTGTATTTCAAAGAATTCAGTAACACATGATGTTAGTTTTTACTGAAGAATAAGGCTCCACAGATTTCCGAAGACTGTTCATTTATTTAAAGATAACGAAAACAGAGCCGCTTAGTTTCACAATTCACAGTAACTTCATTGAGTTTCAAAGTACAAGAAGTGCATGGGGGTAAAATCCGGAGTTTTTAACAGCTCTTGATAAGATACAGCTTGAGGCATGTTATCGTTTAAAGAGAAATGGAAAGAGAAAGAGAAAGAGAGAGAGAGACAGAGAGAGAGTGAGAGAGAGAGAGAGAGAGAGAGAGAGAGAGAGAGAGAGAGAGAGAGAGAGAGAGAGAGAGAGAGAGAGAGAAACAGACATACAGAGACAGAACGACATAGAGAGGAGGAGGAAGGAAGTGAGCGAGAGATAGATTGATAGATAGATAAATAGATAGATAGATAGATAGAAAGATAGAGAGAAAGAGAGAGGTAAAGAGACAGAGATTGAGAGAGGGAGAAATGGAAGAGAGAAAGACAGACACAATGAGAGCGACATAGAGATAGAGAGGGAAAGAGAGAGAGAGAGAGAGAGAGAGAGAGAGAGAGAGAGAGAGAGAGAGAGAGAGAGAGAGAGAGAGAGAGAGAGAGAGAGAGAGAGAGAGAGATATCGTTGGAGACAAACTTCTTCGACCCACAGTATGGGAGGAGAAAGTGTTTCACTCGAGTGGTTAGCGATTGGGAGTTTGATGAAGTTTTCATGTGGGGTGATGATTCTTCGATAAGGCAGTAAGGTGAATCGGGAGAGAGAGGTTTCTGGAGCTGGATAAACTAGCTGTCTCATTCAGATTGTCTGTATCTCAATCCAGTTCAAGCGTCACGCACGGAATTTTCACGTACGTATTGGGTTATTGCAAGGTACGTTCGCTATGATGTCATAGTCCAAGGCTGGACTGATGATTCAAGTGCAGATAAAAGTGGGTACGGATTCCTTGTGAAGTAGGTGGCATGAATCGAAATAATTGATTCAGTCTGGCTTTTGTTAGAAGGCGCAGGTGAGAAGCTCATTCAGATAGTCTTTCCACTCCTCTTCGTTATAGAATCCGACCGACTAGACTATTCCGCAGTCGACCCAGCACTGAAACACCGGAAAAGTTGAATCAGTCCTCTCAAAGAAACTACGAGAGATTCTTGCTCACCTTCTACTCCGTCTCGCCTGATTGTCTGTAATTAGATAGGCCGAGTACGGTAAGAGCATGAAGCGTGCATTTGGCTGATTTTTCGGGATGTTGCGGTTTCTAGAGCAATAGGTTTAAAGGTTTGAAGTTTATCTCGCAGAAATGTTGATATAATTTATTCCCTACAGGATTGGCAGACATTAGAGAGGTTAAAGAGGGCATTTCTGGGAACCAGGTCAAGAAGAAAGTCTAGCTGCAGGAGATAATGAAGTTATGCTTACCGAGTCCTCTTAAAATGACAGAGGTTAATGTATTAAACCTAACAAGCCTTCTAGCAATGATTCTGTTAGGACTGTAGAAATGACGTGTCGATGTAACAGATTGATTGGTAGGCTGACTGATAGGAGAAGCTCGGTGACATAATTTGCTCTAGAAATTGGAGAAATTATTGAATGATTAATTTTTTTCATCGGTTGCTTACTTCATCACTTGCTTCATATCCTAGAAATGAGTAATCGATGACTTCGCAGCTCATGTAAAACACCATACATAATGAAACAATTTAGGCAAAAGTTTCTTTTTCAGAGCGACTCAATACAAATTCTGCGGAAATAACCATAAGAAATGCAGAAATAAATACAGCGTATACAGCACATCAAACATGTCATACTCCCTAAAGCTTCTTTGAGTGTAAACATCTTAAAAATTAGTTCTGTAAAATCCTCTATCCCACACATTAAAACCTTAAGCAACATCTGCCAGAGTCACAAATGCCTCTTTAATTTTACGAGCTAAAAATTCATTCCTTAATAACCAAAACCATCTAGGCTAAAAACGGATCCTCGGGATCTTTCTCATGACACATGTAAGTCATACATTGGAAACGCAGGGAATCAAATCAAGGTGGGTAAGATAAAAGATTAAAAAAATATCTTCCCCTTGCCTAAACCTTCATCAATCTTTTGTTAATCAACCTTAGAGTGGTGCAACGGTGGCTGAGGAGGTAGAGCATCCGTTATGTTATCCGCACGCAACTTCTTCGCTGGTTTGAGCGCTGGTCATTCCTTAATAACCAAAACCA
This sequence comes from Elysia crispata, assembly GCA_033675545.1. Taxonomy (NCBI): domain Eukaryota; kingdom Metazoa; phylum Mollusca; class Gastropoda; family Plakobranchidae; genus Elysia; species Elysia crispata. Next base: position 704,490 of record JAWDGP010000619.1, on the reverse strand, counting down.
TCTAAGCTAAAAATGGAACCCCGGGGTTTGAAGTGGATCTCCCTCATGACACATGTAAGTCATACATTGGAAAAGCAGGAAATCGAATCAAGGTGGGTAAGATATATGATTAAAAAAATATTTTGCTCTTGCCTAAACCTTCATCAATCTTTTGTTAGTCAACCCTAGAGTGGTGCAACGGTGGCTCTGGAGGTAAAGCATCCGTTATGATATCAGCACGGAACTTCTTCGCGTGTTTGAGCCCCCTCCGCCCCCCTCGCCCCCCTTCCCCCCCAGACACACACGCTGGTTGATGAATCTTGAGCCTTGTCTTCTCAGTTCTGCCGTGCCCGAGTGGGAAAAGGGTCTTAAAATTGATATGTGAATATATCAAACAAAAAACAATAACACTAACGAAAGGGAACTGCTCTAGCTCTAGCGCCGAACAGATTGAGCTGGTTTGAACTTTTTCTAGAAAAATTGAATTCTGAAGACTTGGTAAGAGAAATTAGTGTCACCTTCCAGCTAAATACGCTAATGGCCACCTTAACGTTGTTCCGCATTTCAAGGAAAAAAAAAACTCAACTGGTCTTGCAAGATACAAATTAATAATATATCCGAGACCCAGCCATGACAGCTGACGCCACGAACCATCTATCGCGCAACTCATCCAAATACAGAGGAAACCGGAAAGGAAAATTCTCTCATAGGCTGAGACAACAACAAACATCTAATTCCCATCATGCCTCACCTTTCGTCAATTTGGCTCAATGAATTCTTTCCAGGCAGGATATATCACTCCCCCACATTAGTTGGAAACCCAATCCTTCTCACCTACCCAACAGTTTGATCACTGTAACCTGGTTACAGGCAGTCTAGCACACCCACGCTGACAATAATAATGAAACTTCATCCGTTTCACATACTCAACAGTTAACACACTTTCACCTAGTTCCTTACACACTCACGCGCGAAATAAGGTGTAACTAGAACCAGAATTCCCAGCAGGTTAGCAGCGGGGTTCTCACACAGGTACCATTGACTAAAATTCGTAATGTTTTTTCTTATCTTTTTCCACAACGTCTTTCTTCTTAAAGCAAGGTTTTCTGTTGAAATGGTTCCTTGAGGATTTGCGGGTAGAAAGGAAAAATGCTTAAAAAGCTCGCTGTTTCGTTCTGTGACACAGAGGAACAGGAAAACACTCCCTCAACACAAGCGGTTCCTAGACTACACGTACACATTGTGCAGTTTTAAGAAAATTATTCAGATTTTAGTATTTCTAGCATTTTCTCGCATAGATTTTTCTTCTTCTTCTTCTTCTTCTTCTTCTTCTTCTTCTTCTTCTTCTTCTTCTTCTTCTTCTTCTTCTTCTTCTTCTTCTTCTTCTTCTTCTTCTTCTTCTTCTTCTTCTTCTTCTTCTTCTTCTTCTTCTTCTCCTCCTTCTCCTTCTTCTTCTTCTTCTCCTCCACCTCCTTCTCCTCCTCCTCCTCCTCCTCCTCCTCCTCCTCCTCCTCTTCTTCTTCTTCTTCTTCTTCTTCTTCTTCTTCTTCTTCTTCTTCTTCTTCTTCTTCTTCTCCTCCACCTCCTTCTGCTCCTCCTCCTCTTCTTCTTCTTCTCCTCCTCCTCCTTCTTCTTCTTCTTCTTCTCCTCCACCTCCTTCTGCTCCTCCTCCTCTTCTTCTTCTTCTTCTTCTTCACCTTTTTCTTCCTCTACTTTTAGTGCTACCACTATTATTTAAATTATTGCTGCTGCTTTTCTCATTTTCACGTTTTTATAAAACTTTTATTACTTTTTGTGGAAATGGAACAAATTGAACCTATCTCTAACTAACCTTAAACACCGGAGAGAGCTGAAAATATCAATAATAATGTGCCTCCAGCAAAAGAATTTTCCTTATTGATTTTCAAGATCGTTCAAAAGAACCTGCAATTTCTCCTCGAGTGTCTTTTATTGTAATTAGATAGAGATGCTCGTAAGATAGGAAGAGATTAAAAAAAAAAATAGGAGTTTAGAATGGAAAGAACATGACAGTGCAAGAAGAATTCGCAAGAAAGAGGGACGAAAATTTTTCTACATAAAATCCCCATAATAAACCAACACTTATCATTATACATAGATGTATAAACACAAACGATTTCCAACCAAGCACGCACCTAGAGATGGTCTGAAATTCAGAAAATTAAAGCTATTGTAATGCTGAGCAAAGTACTTCTTATTATGTCATTTGTGAAGGTCGCCGAGACCATAGCTTTATCGTTCCTTGAAGACACACTTGCTCTGTCTCCTAAAAAAATGAACGCGACAAACATGCCTGAGACAAAGCTATAAACCTGGGGTTAGAGCTGCTGAATCTCAATCAATCGTGTCCCCTGAGGTTAGGGAGCTAACTCGGGCAAGCCACAGACCGTCATTAACTGCTCAATGAGCAACTTCAGGGGACATAATTCATCACCACTCGTGAGTCACGAGCATAAAAAGGGGGGGGGGGGGACTACAACAATAAGCAGAGGGAGACAGAGTGAGGGATAGAGAATGAGAGAGTGTACCAAAGAAAGAGAGATACAGAGACTGAGAGAGAAAAAGAATCAGAGAGAGAGAGAGAGAGAGAGAGAGAGAGAGAGAGAGAGAGAGAGAGAGAGAGAGAGAGAGAGAGAGAGAGAGAGAGAGAGAGAGAGAGAGAGAGAGAGAGAGAGAACTGTCTTCGTTACTCTGAGTATCACAATGCTGAATGCTTGATTAAATTTAGAAACAAAGGTCCTTTAGTCTACATCTGAAACAGAAGATGTTACCCACGGTATCCTTGGGTCCGCAGGCGGCAGGGGGGCGATTCGTGCAACATAGCAGTAACTCAAGCTCTGAGGTCCAGCCCGCGCCCAAAACAACATTAAGACATGACCTCGAGGGACACGTTGATTAGCATGCCTATTCTTAACTTAGGCGATTTAAATATTACTTGCAGCTGGCTGACTAGTTTCTATAGCGAATGTCTGCAATCTAGATCTAGATATACAACCAACGATGGAGATTCATTTTTGTCTCGTTTCTAATTCAATATTTTCTACAATCATGCAATACTCACGATTCAGCAGAATTATATAGGTGCATGTTTCACATAAATCAAATTTTGCTTTTTTTTGCCTTTTATTCCAACTCAAATAATGATAGCAAGTTAGTGATCGTGCTTGCTCCTTCTGATAGTTCTTTTTTCTTTTAAATCTTCATGGGTTACTGTGATTTTCATTGTTTAGCTTGTCAGAGTACCTTGATAGAATTAATAATTATGTACGCAAATTAAAAATCCTATTCTCATAATTATATTGATTATCCTCTTGTGAAACCATATCCTAGTCGAATTTTTCGAAATGGATAATACTGATTTATCTAATCGTACCTAATCTTCTCCGACCCAAGAGATTACTAATGTGAATTGGACTATGAAACTACACTGCTTGGGGCATTTTCAGAATTGTTTGTGACATAGATCAATAACATTTATCAAAATAGACACGAATGGAAGAGGGAATGTTATATTAGTGCATTTGTCGTTTAATAACATTTTCTTCCAAATATACCTTTAAACCCATTTCAGCAAATAATGATTAAACTTTGAATATGGTAAAGGGATGTGAGCTCAAGTATAGACAAAAAAAAAAAAGGAAGATAAAGATAAAATCGCTAATTACATGGTTTATGAATCCCTTAAATTGTTGATGAACTAGACGTGCTCTTTGACGACTTGATTCTGTTATTTTCGCTCTAGATTAAAAAAGTATGCAAAAATATCAAACATTGATGGGAAAACCTACAACAAATTTTTAAACTTCTGTAGATTCTTTTGTCAAGTACTATAACTCAAGATAAAATCATTTTTTATCATATTACTTTATGACGACATCATTGTCCTAAAACATCATTGATTCATTACTTGTTTTTTTTTAAGCCTCATCTGTCTGCAGTAACGTTCCAGATTGTTTTTGTTCTTTATATAAATATATTTGCCATTCGGCAATATCAGACATTTAATGCAGATAAAGCACGACCCCAATGGATTCGATTCTATTAGGAAAAGAAAAGGTGAAGTTGAAACTCCTGCTGGTACACTCGAGAAAAAAACGTTTAGCAGATACAGCAGATTGGCTGACAATCTTTCTTATATCCCTAACCGCTCCCTCAACGTGAACTTTCACCCTCAAACTAAATTAGATCTGACGCAATTTTTCATGAAAATAGATTGCATTTTTTCATAAAAACGAAGTTTAAAGAAATTGCGCGAGAGCACGTTAGTTTTCAGCGGTTTTAAAAATGTAAACGCATGTGGTGTTTTCTTAGTTTAAAGATTGATAAATTATCATCGCACACAATTCTGAAAATAATTCATTTAATGATTCTATCTTCATTAAACAATTATCTCGGCGAATTTTATGCATCTTCCTATCTGTTTATGTAACCTTGATCTCAGTAAATATAAACTAGTGCCCTCTTCGTCTTAAACAATTTCTGAGGTAAATAAGACGAATTTACTCAAAAAAAACAGACATTGATGACAGGATTGGCCACGATCGAAACATGTGCGAGCCATACAGCAAGCCAAATGTCTGTAATTATCTCCGCAACTGGATGAATTCAAAACAATACTCTTTTTCCTTTCCCGAGGCAAGTCGTGAACTATATTCCTGGCAACCTATCATACTGAGCCGGAAATTGAATAAACTATGGAGAAAGAAAAAAACTTGATGAGTCAATTGTTTTACGAAAGACGAAACCCGTGGGTTGAGCTGGGGTCAAAGACTCATTGATTAGGCCTGGCGCACCGTGCAGCAAATGTTGGCCTGTTGCGTCAAACCTGCGTCAACCTCCCCTAAAGGATGTCTGTCAGGCCAGAACAATCGGGGTTAATGTGGAAAACATCAGCAAATTGCGTCTGAGGTGTGGCCCGCTTCTCGCAAGATGTCAAACCCTTATCTTGGACGTTAGTCAGCAGTTGTCCCGTCCAGTTGGAATGTTGTTCAACTTTGTTTCACAAACAGAGTCATTCGAAAGTTTTCATTCGATGTATTGATCAACGATTCCACTAGTTGATTATTTTCTTCTATGATCGGTCGAGAAACTGAGTTAATGATTTATCGGTTGATTAGTTGCTTAATTGTATATTTTCAATATCTAGTCCACATGAAAGTTTTCTTCTCTCCCTTGGTCTTATAACTCTTTAAAAACATAGTCGGAATATCGTGTAATCGATTATTTACCCTAAGACTTACATAGGCATGGTTTCTTGCGATATCACGCAAATATTATGTGTGTGAAAGATCTGAAGCCAGTGCAAAATTTTCGCAGTATTTTTACACAATTAAGAGAAGAAAATGGGACAGAACAAGTAGTCATAATGATTCTATAGATTTCCAAACATAGGAAAAGAGGAAAGTAAATAATTAAGAAACGGATATAAATATCATGAATCACAGCGTCTGAGGCTGATGCCGAATTCTCACTGTATTGTTACAGAATAATGAGAGGAAAATAGGACAGAACAAATAATCATAATGATTTCTATAGACTTTCACCAAATGTTGGACAAGAGGAAAGTAAATAAAGAAACGGATCTACATCTCAGGGATTCAACTTAGTTCATTCAATAATTATAAATCTTGACATTTTCAAAATCAATGTGAAAACTATTGTTCGAAACTAACCTATATACTTAAGAGCCAATCTTTGGAGGAAATTTATCGACTTGAAAAACGTTTTTTGAAACAACCCGAATGCAATGATAGGTAATAACAAAACTACAAGCGACATAAAAAGAATAAAAAATTGAAACTAGAAGTGTTATAACACTGTTCTCCAGAGATAAAAACACTTAATGAGGGTATTAATTGTTCTACACTCAAAACAACTTCGCAGTCGAGAAATGGTATTACAGAGACTGAGTTGTAAAAAAAAAATAAGAGGAGAGAAAGGTAAATAGAGAGCGAGATGTGAAAAGTGTGGAAATCGTGAGCAAGAGCCAGGGTGTGTGTGTGTGTGTGTGTGTGTGTGTGTGTGAGAGAGAGAGAGAGAGAGAGAGAGAGAGAGAGAGAGAGAGAGAGAGAGAGAGAAGAGCTAGAGAGAAGGCAAAGGGTTAAAGAAGTTATTTGACCGAGGAATTTAACAAGGTCAGAATGTGCTTGACATAAAAATTAGCTCAATAATAATAATAATAATAGTAATAATAATAATAATAATAATAATAATAATAATAATAATAATAATAATAATAATAATAATGATGATGATGATGATGATGATGATGATGATGATGATGATGATGATGATGATAATAATAATAATATAATAATAATAATAATAATAATAATAATAATAATAATAATAATAATAATAATAATAATAATAATAATAACAACAATAATGATGATGATGATGATGATGATGATGATGATGATGATGTTGATAATAATAATAATAATAATAATAATAATAATAATAATAATAATAATAATAATAATAATAATAATAATAATAATAATAATAATAATAATAATAATAATAATAATAATAATAACAATAATAATAATAATAATAATAATAATGATAATAATAATAATAATAATAATAATAATAATAATAATAATAATAATAATAATAATAATAATAATAATAATAATAATAATAATAATAATAATAAGAAGAAGAAGAAGAAGAAGAAGAAGAAGAAGAAGAAGAAGAAGAAGAAGAAGAAGAAATAAAGATAGTGATAAAATATTTCGGTTTACGTGAGGTTGTTTTCAGACATCGTTTGAAAAAAAACAACAAACAAAAACAGGAGATTTAGGAAAGAAACATTTTGACACTGATGATTTCCAGTAGAACCAACATCTCGAGCTTATTAACATTCCTCTCACTGAAAAGAAAACAGTTCAGAAAGAAAGAAACACGCAAAAAATCAATGTAGAACAGCGATATCCTAGTTTTCAAACATAAAGTGGTTAGGTATGTTGGGAGCAAGGGTAATTAGAATGCAATTAAGGGGTAAAATAAAGCAGCCTTATTTTTCTCATAATCTGAAGATCATAGTTGTGATCAACACATCACTGCATTTCTCAATTACGAACGCCACACATACACACGGTTACCTATCAATAGCGCCAAGGAGCAGATGTTTTACACCAATCACAACAGGAGAAAAGTAATTTGAGCTTGTTTGATTCCGAGGAAAGAATATTGAAAATAAAAACAATGTTCCTATCGATCTATACAAGCCATTGACAGTAATTATTAAAAAAAAAATAGATCTACCTGATACGAAAACAATTTCAATGTTCGGTCCATATTTACTTTGATTTGATTGAAATGTTGATAAATCTATCCACAAACAACACGACCTCACAAGTTTATTTGGAAATCAAACTAGCCGAGGTTAAAATGGGTGTATTTTAAAGGAGGTTACCCAAGGAATTTCGATCTCAAGCCAATCAGCTCCATAAGTAAACAAACGTTTTCACTTAAAATGATTTTCTTTGAAAAGATTTTCAAGCAGAGTTGGAATACCGAGCAATTTTTCAATAAGAGGCCAGCTTTTTAGCTAGCATCGGCCATTTAGAAGAGGATATTGTTAAGCCTTTTTTCTATTGTTTCTCTACATCCAGGACACCCAAAAAGGGTGGGGGATGGAGGATCAGCAGTGCTCAAATTTGGGTGTTTGACCTGTAGCTCGACCGCCTGGAGGATCCTCCAAATTCATCAATGAGTGGCGTGGTTTCCGAACATGCAAAAGAGGGACCCTTAAAATCTTATTTTGAGTACTTAACCACTGGGTCTCACACGGTTTGCAAAGTTTCTTTTCTATCCTCAGAATAAATTTATTTACGATCGAGAAACACGTATGCGACTCCGGAGTATATCAAGGTATTTTCATCAACATCAAGGTATTTTACATAGTTATCAAATGACGTAGATGATGTTCTCATCGCTTCTAATTGGTTAATTATAACTATAACAACCATATACCTTTAACTCTTCCCAACGTATAGTTTTTTGATTGCTTTACACGAATCCCATTAAAAAAAGTCATATATCAAGGTTGCACTGATCCAGCCATTGCCAGACACAGTAGACAAAGCGACCCTTTTCTAAAGATACTCCATTTATGTAGCTGGTACGATACAAAGCAGTAGCAACACAAATACAACAAACTGTATCAGTATGTGTGAAAGATGACCCGGTGACACAAGCGCATGTAAACAAGAATTTTGCACCGAACTAACACACGGGGGGTCAACACATTGGCATTTCAATGATCTTTCGGTCTAGACGATAAAGGAAAGAAGGAGCCACCCGATCCCAGGTGCTTCTGTTGACCTCAGATCTCTGGCATCCGACGGCTGCACACACTGACAATCACACTGGAATACCGTGGAGGCCATGTGGCCCTCAGGTAAAACTTGAGACGTGCACCACTCACGACTTTCGCTTCCTCCTATAGGCGGGCACCGCTCACCTCCCCAATCAGTTTGCCATTAACTGCAGCTTCAATCTTCACTTCTTGGGTGTCTGGGCTCGTTCCATGTGAAATCTGTCTTTTACTCTTTTTAGGCATTCCATCCTGTTTTCTTTCTTTTTTTTAACCGTTCTATCTTTTTAAAACTTTTTTTTCCAAAATGTCTTTTAGGGTAGGATGGTTTTCTACGACTTGTCTTCAAACAACGGACGCTTGTCTAAGAAAGATTGATTCCAAAATAAGGCTGTGGGAGGGGCTTGAGGGAAATTAGACAATTGATATCTACTGCACGTATGTTTCTAGTTACTGTTGTGGAATTCTGAAGCTGCTTGGGAACAAAGAAGATTTGGGGGCCTGGTACCTTTGGATAAAGTTTCAAGGAACAAAGAGATGGAAAGAAAGAAAAAAGAATGAGTGATGGAAAGAAAGAGAGAGATTGAAAAAGAGAAGAAGGCAGAGAGGCAAACAGAATCATAGAGAGTGTGAAAAGAGAGATAATTATAACGAGAACTGGTCTTTAGATAGCGGAAGGTAGAGTAAGAGAGAGGAATGGGACGGAGAAAGAGAAGAATAGGACAGAAAACGAGAGGAATAGAGAGAAAAATAAAGAGGCAGTGAAAGGAGAAAAAAATTTGAATGGAATAAAAAAGAAAAAAAAATATATACCAATACTAGCAACCCTGACCTATTACGGTACGAAATTTCTAGGTATATCTAAAGTTCGAAGATGCAAAAAAAATAAATAAATAAAAAATAAATAAATAAAAATATAAAAAAAAATTGAAAAAACCTTATACTCTGCAAATGTATTCTTTAACTGATACTCTCACTCACCGGGTTAAAAAAAATCACTTTTACCAGTTGATTCGAGAACTAGAATGGAAAGAAGCGCCTCAAAGGAGAAACCGTACACATCTTTATCACAATTTGAAATAACCTTTCCATTTCTAGACCTAAAAGAAGTCTCTCTCTCTCTCTCTCTCTCTCTCTCTCTCTCTCTCTCTCTCTCTCTCTCTCTCTCTCTCTCTCTCTCTCTCTCTGTCTCTGTCTCTGTCTCTGTCTCTCTGTCTCTCTTTCTTTATCTTCTACCTTTCTAACCCTCGCAATCTCTTTTCATCTACCACCTTTATCTTGAATCTTCTCTATTTTTCTTTCTTTCCATTCTTATCTATTACTCTCTTCTCTCTGTCTCTGGCTCTGCCTCCATCTCCCTCCCTCTCTCTCTCTCTCTCTCTCTCTCTCTCTCTCTCTCTACTCTATATCAATCGCTCGTTTGATTCTTCCTCCTTTTCTTTCTCTCTCACTCTCTCAACCTATCTCCATCGGCGCTATTTTTCATACCGGTAGGAAACCCATTTTAAAATTCTGTGCCCATTTCCTGACGCTTTTTTTATCCTTCCTCTTTGTGGCGAGGTTACTTCCTGCACAGTCTCAACTCTTTTGTCTCTAGCGACTCTCTATCTCTCTCACTCTCTCTCTTTCTCACTCTCTCTCTCTCTCTCTCTCTCTCTCTCTCTCTCTCTCTCTCTCTATCTATCTATCTATCTATCTATCTATCTATCTATTATCTCTCTCTCTATCTATCTATCTATCTATATATTTCAGTGAACCATTTCTATAGCTAATCCGACATTTACTTTGACATCCTTGCTTATTACTTAATGGCTCGATATGCAAGCTAGGGCTTTGAGACTTTGGAGAAAACTCTACACACATTCCAAAATGCTACTTTTAATTTTTTACTTCTTTTTTTTTTAGTTACGTCGAATGCAATTTTTTGTTCATTTTCTTTTTTGATAAATCAAAGTGATTCATTTTCACCAAATTTTAAGCACAGTTAGGATTCAGAACATTTTTTTTTTTTATAATTTGAACAAAAGGTCTTCAACCTAGCATCGGACATTCAGGGCAGAATATCCCAAAACCCTCATTTAAATTCTATACTCCTAGGAAATTCGAGTTCTAGAATGGTGATCAGCGCTTATGTTTGGGTGTCTAGCCTGTGCTAGTCCGCCTCGATCCAAGTACATTAAAAATGAATGACTTAGGACAAATTTGGAGTGAATGGATGTCTTGACTTGTCAGTATAACTCGCATTAATTGAGTATTAGAGGTGATACAGCTTGCTGGCCATTGTTCTCAGATTGCTTAGAATCACATTACACATCACAATTTTCTTTTCTTTGTAAAGCGGTGGACGATCATGTCCATGCTGTTGATTGATTCAGCTTTATAATAGCTGCTCGTTTGTGGTGGTCATTTTTGACTTGAGGATTCTTTAATGGTTTGCCTGGCCTTTGATAGTTGTTTACTATAACCAACCCCCAACAAGAGATCACAGGTTTATTATTATTATTATTATTATTATTATTATTATTATTATTATTATTATTATTATTATTATTATTATTATTATTATTATTATTATTATTATTATTATTATTATTATTATTACTGTTGTTATTATTATTATTATTATTATTATTATTATTATTATTATTATTATTATTATTATTATTTGCGCAAAGAAAACCTGAGCAAGCGTCGGTCATAACGGCATTGAAAAGATGAGGCCCTAAACTAAGGTTCTGACGGTTTGGGACTCGAACCCCCGAAGAAGGCCCCTGTAGATATAAGAGCGGACGCTTTAACCCTACAGCCACCAGCGCTCTATTTGTCTGAACATTTTACAAACATTTTTGCAAAACAAGGAAAAAAAAAAAAACCATCATAACAAATTTCATTATTTTTAGCTTGAGTTTTTCTAACTTTTCGAAACAGAACACGATGAACAAAATTTAGAGTCGGGCAGACATTGAACATTGAACTAATTACACTTTTGATTATATTATTGCATTGAGAGGTTCCACAAATGAGTATGTCAACAAGTTCTCCATTCTCTGACTCTACCTGTAAGTCTGTCTGTTTCTTTCTACATACTTCTCTAATTCTATACCTAGCTTTTTCCACCCACGTAAGCTGCCGGCCCTTTTGCGTTGGAAAAATAATAATTGTTTTCTCATATTAGCAGGTAATCATTCCGGAAAAAAAACAAAATGATACCCACGATAGTTTAATGTAATTTCTCGACCAGCACGATCAAGCAATTCTTATAAACGAGGAAATGATTTTTAGTTCCTATGGGGAAACTGCGTTGTGCTTGATAATTAAGTGATAACAGGCAGCACGCCTATCATTCTTTCTGGTTAAATCGTTAATAAAATTAATATTCTATTTGCTCGTGTAGGTAGGAATTGCATCGAGCTTTTAACTTAAGGTATTGCTCAACGGTGGGTAGAAAGTAGGGCTTTGAGTGATAATGGTCTGGAGAAAAAAAATGTTTGCCTTTTACTATGTAGAAAATTTCTGTAGACGCTATTGCTGTCAGTTTTTTTGATAGATGATTGCAGCCAATGAAAGCCTAACTGCAATATTGCAGGAAAGTTATAAAGAAATAAATAAAGAAAGAAAGAAAGAAAGATAGTTATAGTCATCTTCTGCAAACTACATTTGACTGAGGAATCAACTCATTTTTCAAAGCTGCGTGTTATTAGCCGATCACTAGCATTCCACATCAATAACGACGAGTACTAACTGCGGGTTATCCATTTGGACTGAAGAAAAAAAGTAGGTGAATTGTTTTTTAGAGCCATCACAACAGCTGTAATAGGAATCGAACCTGCAACCCCCGGTTCATGAGTCCGATGAGCTAATACTTGCGCAAAGCTGGAGCTAGCTCCCCTTTGACTCGGCCGTTTTGTCGATATCATTAATTATCCTATTGTATTATCTTTGTCGTGTCCCAACCTAGAGCTAAATATTTTTAGTATCAATATTTTTCTGCATAAAAGCCGCAGCTATTGTTTCCTCAAAAGTACGTATAAATTCATTATAATTGTTTTGAGAAACAATGTTTCAATTTGTTGAAATGGTATACTTGGAAAAATTAATGGTATTCAACAAAAAGATGATAGCATATAAATCGAGGTATAAAGCTCCCACCAGGAGCCATACATAGTAATCAAATAATATTGATCCTATGATAATAACTCAGAGCAGGAAGTCGGCATGACCCATGACGTCAAAACAAAAAAAAACCGTATAATTTGAAACGAAAACAACAAAAAACAAAAAAAAAAAACTATCTGACGCATGCTCAGAACGATTCGTCATTCGATCATACTAGAATTATCACAACTCAAGCTATGTAGCTCGCGTGTAAGAAAACCTGATAGAGCCTTGCGTGTAATAAGCCTTGGTCAAAAAAAAAAAAAGATTGGCGGATAACGGGAGGGTGGGGATGCTGATCAATGAGAGATTATAGAGAGAAATAAACATATTATTATGAGGGATGCAAATGTGCAAATCATTAAACAAAGAGTACAATTCAACGATCAGAACTAAGAAAATATGAAGGCAGAGAGAAATTACTTACAAATAAACAAACAAACCAAACAACAACAACAAAAAAAAAAAAAACATTAGAGGAATAGAGAGTAGAGAAAAGACATTGAAATGAAGAAAAAATTAAATTGTAAAATCGGCTCAAACGGAAAGAATTTTTTATTTTTTTTAAACTACCCTGAGCTTTGTAGAAAAAATTGAAGCAATCAATCGCCAGTAGGTTAATAGCCTCGTCTCATTTCAGCTAGACCAAGTTTGTTTAGATCAGGTTAAGAATATCAATGACATACCCCGAGCGTCAGTTAAGCGTGTTAAGACAGTAAACCATTCATAAGAATGCGCATTTTTCTAACTACTTCAGACGTTGCATCTATGAAGCGTTGCCAAGGAGTTTTTAAACATGCGCGTCATTTAAGAAAAAGGTGTGAAAAACAAACAGGCAGGGCTAGGCTTTTGAGACCACCAGCATAATGTTTGCTACACAGTTTAGTTTTAATATTTTCGAGTTATTTCTGTTACACCTGTAGTTCAGTTGATTTTTTCCATGATAGATTTTAGAAACGTAGGTTAGCTGACAGCCCTGCTCTGTTAACATCGGGAAATATTTTTTTTTCTCTCTCCTTCTTCTCTTAGAGTAGAGGCACCGTTGTAATCTAGAAAGAAACTTTAAAAGAAACGTCACACGCACTTCTATTTTATTTCCTAGATACTATCAAGTTATTGAGATAATTCTGTCTCTTTTATCTATGTATCTATCTATCTATGTAGCTACGTACGTGCCCATCTATCTATCTATCTATCTATCTATCTATCTATCTATCTATCTATGTATCGATCAATCTATTATCCATCTATCGCACTGTTTACATATTGATATAACAACTGTATATATATATATATATATATATGTATATATATATATATATATATATATATATATATATATATATATATATACATACAAATGTATATATTGATATACCAACTAATATTTACTGTTATCTAAAAGTACATCGGTGTACTTGATGACCTGTCTTCCTGCATGCCTGTCCTTCTTATTGGACGCAGCATTTATTTGTTCTTAAAATACCTCATCAAAACACGAAAAGTTTCATTTATATTTTTGGGTACACCGTAAAATCAATCTTAAGCAGCGATTTTATTTAATAAGACAACATGGAGCACCAGGATATAACATTCTCTAATGACTGTAACAAAAATCAGGTTGTTTTTTTTCCACGCTAAGTAAGGCTGCCTTCCTCATTCGTCCACCTCTCTCTTTCTCCCTATCTCTATCTCCTCCCTCGATCATATATGTAAATCCCCCCCCCCAAAAAAAAAAACAAAAAACAAAAAAAAAAACCAAAAAAAAAAACCAAACACACACACACAAACACATTCTTCATCCGTATAATTATTCTCCATCCTTTCTTTCGTACATTTTCTGTTAGATGTCTGTAAACTTATCTCTGTATCTTTCTCTGTCTCTCTTACTCTTGCCGTTCCTCCCTTGACAACATGTCGAGACAGGAGACCAGCAATGTATGTATGTATGTATGTATGTATGTATGTATGTATGTATGTATGTATGTATGTATGTATGTATGTATGTATGTATGTATGTATGTATGTATGTATGTATGTATGTATGTAAACAGCAGTACATCGCCTTGCTGGTGCTGCCCCGGTTGTACCTGCCCTAATTAGCACATTCTGGTCAGACAGGAGCCAGTCGGTATCGATAATGGTTAACATCGATCACGTTTTTGTATTGATGTATCGATGTTGGTTTCTTCTTTTTAGAGTAAACAAGAGAAAGCTGGCAAATTGGTGTGATTGTGTTTAAAATTATCAATGTTGTCAAATCCATCGTCGTCATCATCTTCATCGCGATCATCATCATCATCATCATCATCATTATTATTATTATCGTCGTCATCGCTGTATCTTCATCACCACAACCATTATCATCTTTGCTTACTGTTGCAACTAAATCCTTTTCTGTTTACTGCAAGAGAAACATATTCAAAGGGATATTGGGCTTAAAATTTAAAAAAATTCAAATTCAAATGCCTAGAGTGGATTTCTGATATGTATACGTATTCATCAATTTCGCACATACAACTCTTTTTCTTCCCCCTCCCCCCACACACACACTCACACACTCCACTGCTCTTTTGTTACTTAGAACCTAGTGTAAATATAACCAAAACAATGTGCACAAAAAACTTAGAATAACGAAAGCAGTTGGAAATAAACCTAGGAAAGTTACCATGGACTCAAAAATAAAAAAGGGGAAACATACCTATCAGTTCCCAAAAAAGAAATAAAGGAAAAAAATACCATGACAAGAAAAAAAAAATAATAGAAATAAGATGCGCATTAAAGCGAGAACAATAACAGTTCATCAGTCGCTGTCTATGTTTTAGCAAAGGACGTATAGTCAAAGACAAAAGAAAAGAAGAGATAAACTAAAAATTAAAAAAAAAATAAATAAAAACCACCTTGATTCGAGAAAGATCCAGTTCATGACCTCTTTCATAATCAGTATTTACAAAAATATTCAAAAAACACTAAAATGCTCTACACGCGACAGAGGTTAGGCTAGCGTAAAAACCCACCAACACCGCAACCCCTAACGCTATTCTCCACGGGTAAAGTTGATCCACAAACTAATGTCTTGTGAGTTCACGCCGATGTTTGCTCTCCAAGCCATCGTGTAGTGAGGACTCCCGTGAGTACAGGCTAGCTGGACAATTGCGATGTTTGCGCTCGCATTCAGACCCTTGTCAACCGAATAAAAGGATTCCTCTGCGAGGTTTAGGAATGAAACCAAAGCAGGAGAAATAAAAAAAAGGGGGGGGGGGAGGGGGGTGGTAGAGAAAGCAAGTACATCGATGTTTTTTAGTGCATCAGTTAGTGCATCCAGAACGAAACTAGCTGATTGATAATAGGAAAAACAAACAACAACAAAAAAAGAAACAAAAAAACAAAACAACAACAAATATCAGAGTGGAAGGGTAAGACGAAAATGATCGATGGAGACAGATGTGTAGGGAATAAGTACGCATTTTCGGAGTACAATAGACATCAAGAGAACAAAAAGATGGATGTAAAATATTCAGACACAAAACAATAACGACCGACAAATGACAAGAGAGCTGCCTTATTCAAGCACGAGGCAGTTTTGCGCCTATCGGCTTCACAGTAAACCCTGCGCAGTAAACATTGCACTTCATTGTGAAAAGAAAGAGAGTATGTTAGAAGATTGTCTTATAACAGGCTAATTGATCTTATAAAAATCTATTAGAAATATATAATAATATAAATAAAAGCATCTGATATACAGAGAGATAGATATGGATAGATGGATAGTTAGATAGACAGATAGATGAATGGATAGATAGACAGACAGACATATAGATAGATAGATAGACCAACAGAAGATAGATAGATCGATAGATAGATATATAGATGGATACACACATAATGAATAGACATGTCGGTAGGCTGATGATAAATAGCAAGATAGAAGATAGATATATAGTACGATAGATAGATAGATAGATAGGTAGATAGATAGATAGATAGATAGATAAATAGATAGGAAGATAGATATACACATAATGAATTGATTTGCCGATAGGCTGATAATAAATAGAAAGATAGATAGTTGGGTAGATATATAGATAGATAGGTAGATAGGTTAAATGAAGAAACAGATTTAAAGAAAGATGAAAAGTGGAAAAAAAAAGGGTTAACCACTGATAACAATAGTCAACCAGTGATGATCTGTGAGAGGGCCTTAACCACACTATCAATGTCATAGAGCCAGCATCAGGCTGATGGAATCAATGAGGACAATGCACCGCAGTACAATGACAGGATGACACGACGAGAGGCTCGGGAAACTGCATGAGTGGCGAGGTAAAGTTTATGAGTGGCGGAGGAAACTGCAGCAAATCCAGCCAGTTCTTGCCTCCTTTCCAAATGATCCGGCCTATGACATGCCTCGCCAAGCTACGCGGTTTTCCAATCAATCTAGACATCGTTATCTGCAAGCTTGCTCTCTGTTTCTGTCCTTCGGTCTCCGTTATCCGTTTCTCTCTCTCTGTCTCTCTCTCTCTCTCTCTCTCTCTCTGTCTCTGTGTGTGTGTGTGTCTCTCTCTCTCTCTCTCTCTCTGTCTCTCTGTCTCTCGCTCTCTCTCTCTCCCCCTCACACGCGCGGTTTCTTCGATTCTGTTTATCCATATGTTTCTTCATCTTTCTGTTTTTGCCTTCTAAAAATTTCTGTGTGTCGTCTCTTCATCTCTCTGCCTCTCCCCCCTCCCTCAACACACACACACACACCATATTCTTTTATTTTATTTTCCTGGCCTTATACGTTTCTATTTGCATGTCTCTCTTCTTACTCTTTCTCTCTCTGTGACTGCATCTATCTCGTTCTTTTTTTTTTTTCTCTCTCTCTTTCTCTCTCTGTTTCTATCTCAAACTCTCCTTCTGCACTTCTCCTTCACCAGATAAACTCGCCCTCAAACTCTGTCTATCTCTATCTGCTTCCCCCCTCTCTGTGCATCTTTCTCTCCTTCTCTCACTCACTCTCTCCTCCGGTTCTTTCTTCCAACATTCTGTACCATGACGATTGTTAGTGACGTTTTCCAGACTGTACAAACCCGAAAAGCAATTACCTGGTTGATTTACTCTTTATAACGACCATAGTCAGCACTGACAGTATCGACAAGAAAGCACACAATAGAGGCGAAATGGGTGGGACTTTACCAACTGAAAGCAAGGGAATAGTAGTCACATTTAGAGAGATAGACATAGCTACAGAGGAGGAACGAGTAAGAGATAAAGAAAGATGGACTGATGGGTTGTGGAAATGATAAAGATAAGAAGAAAAAAGGAAAGAGGGAAGAGAGATAAAGAGAGTGTTGCAGACCTAGACGGACGGATAAATAAGTAGAGAGGTACATAATGATATGTGGAGAGTTAAATGGTGGAGGTGCGAAAAGAGAGATAGATAGTGAGGATTTTGAGGGGGGGGGGGGGTTGGAGGGTGGAAATGACAGACAAAAAGTCTAAAATCGTTGGATTCCCACAGTAACGAACTACGAGATATGTACGGAGTAAAAGGCAGGAAAAAAATGAACATGGTAAAGTAGATTTAGAGATGGGGTGGAGGTAGGGAATCAGTTAAATCCCTTCATCTCCTATGCTTCTAAAGAAGCTTGGAGTAATTTTTGAAAAACGAAATCCTTTCTCGCTTCTGTTATGCCGAATATTCTATATCAAGTCATTGGTTGTATTCACAACATAAAATTAAGACATCCATTTATAGGCTGATTATCCTGACTTCCTTATATCTTTTCAATAGACATGTATTTGAAACGCTCTAGCTGTTTAGGAACTATACGTTGTAACCTGTTTAGAACCAGAAACAAAGCGTTGTTAAGGGAAGTGACATTATGGATTTTTCTCCCTATTGCGAGATCGAAACTCTTCTTCGGAACGCTGCTCCCTGTTTACTGTTAAAAATGCTGATTCAGATGAGTGCTCGTGAAAAACCTAGTATGAAAGTATTATACAATCAGCACATGCATAAAGTGACGTGGTTAAAGGAAGTGTTTTGTTGATCAATATGGTATAGCGGTGATCACGACACAGAGAGAGATCGAATAAAATATAGTCAGAAGGGGAGAGAGAGAGAGAGAGAGAGAGAGAGAGAGAGAGAGAGAGAGAGAGAGAGAGAGAGAGAGAGAGAGAGAGAGAGAGAGAGAGAGAGAGAGAGGGAGGGAGGGAGTGATAGAGAGACAGAGAGACAGAGTCACAAACATGCAAGCCAAAACATAGAGAAGAGGAAAGGAAAAAAAAGGCAAATTTGGTATGTTATGGGTGAATGTTGTCGGAATTCATTTAGAAATAGATAAGGAAAACGACAATAATCCAATCTGGTGATTCTTGTATTAATAGACATTAGGCATTAAATATAATGGCTAAACTGGATGATTTTGTTTGATAAAGAAGAAAAAAATAGACAGATTGTAAAGGATCTATGCGGAAAATCAGCTCATTCTGTACTTTTTCTTGATAAATCTTAAGATTTTTTTAAACGCTCATTAGAAGATTATTAATTCCCGAAAAGGGTTCCTTAAGCTGCAGTGCCTTGCGGGGAATTCAAAGATGCCCGTTTATTTTGACCTATATGATAATGGTTGTTTAAAAGGATCTATAGGCAGATTTTGATTACACAAAATTAGCCAACTACTCCTATTAATAGATGAAAACTTATCCGAAGAGTAAAACATAGGCAAACACATAGACGCTATATAGATCTTCCACTTAAGCTGCTGCTACTGCTTCCGAAACTATTAAGAAACGAGCGGGGAAAAAAAATTCATAACATAATTACCTGGTTGATCTTCAACCACTCAACCTCGCATATACATATAAAACGTCATTGTTACCACATCGAGCGAATCCAAAGAGAAACAGTGAACTTTAAAGAGATGCGAGAGCCGATGCAGAGAAAGATGCTGGCATCGGAATGTGAAAGGGGAAAGAAGCCAGGTGTCTTTCCTCAAACACGACATCAGCCAGGTTAGTTATACACCTGGCGGGGGGAGGGGGAGCTCTGCTGGCTTACCTATTTCACAATACTTCGAGCTGGCCTACATAGTTACACACACACATACTCACTCACATATACCTACAACTACAGTCTCATAGGGATTTTCTCAGTGTCTTCTTATTTCAATTGTCTTTGTTCTTCCAAACCTTTATCTTTTATCTTGTTTGCATTTCTGTCTCCATTATTTTCTTTGTATTTCTGTCTGTTTCCCTTCTTCGATTTTTTTCTTACTTTTACATCTTTCTTTTCTCAATCTTGACTTTATAGCCCCCCCTCTCTCCCACCTCTCTCTCTCTCTCTCTCTCTCTCTCTCTCTTTCTTAATCTCTCTATCTCTTTCCTCCGTTCTCTATTTCTCTCTTGGTGCCTTTCTATCCTTCTGCTTGTCTTGCATTCATTCTTTCCCCACCAAGCTTTGTGTCAGCATGAGCAAAGTATTTATTCCCATATATCAACTGTTTTCAAAAACGCTATACCATGCCTTGCCTCCCCATAATTATTATCCATTCACTATCAGTGACGGCTGCAGTTGTTGTGACTTCGCTCCGTCGACTGCCACCGTACGATGTTCTGGCAACCTAGAAGATAAGTTTTCCGTGAGTTCAGGACTCAGCCGGAGTTATGTTAGGAATTTTTTCATAGCATTTTGAAGCTACAGAGTTTGAAACGAAGCGATCGTAGCACAGGCCAATCAGTCCAAAAAGTAAACAAACTTTTGCATCAGTTTGAGTGATTTATTTTTTATTAACTTGTATAGCAGTTTGATTAGACAGCCTTCAAGATAGTATGGGCTAAGCAGGACAAAAAAAATATTTCTATTTTTGGTATTGTTTCTATACAGTTAGAACATTCGTTTTTCAGAGGGGTTTAAGCCAGCGGCGTTCAAACTCGGGTGTTTTGTTATTAATTATTCTACGACCCCTTAAGTAAGAGGTCTCCGCTTTTGAGCCCTGCTTTGTATTATATAGAGGAATCGTTTTGAGTTACTAGAAAAACGTCACAACAGTACGGTCTATGTCAAATCACAACTTAAGCAAGCTTGAATGCCTACTAATTGATGTGATTGGAAATAAGGAGAGTCAGTTTGCCTTGATCCTGGCCAACTTTCCTGAATAGATTTTTTACATTTTTTGCCTCAATGGATTACTCGGCGGAAGCTTCGGATTTGGCGTCTGTTTTTCTTTGAGGATCTGGGGTATTTTACCCTGGTATAAACAACAGAAAAAAATTGAATGCCGAAAAAAAAAACCCCAATGAAGTGAAGAGTTTTTATTGGACAGATGTAAGGGAAGGATTTTTTTTTTTTTTCTTGTTTGTTGCGCGTTCCGTTTTTCTAAGTGCTGAAATCTAACGCCGCATTTCAGATCGAGCTAAGTACGTAAACGGCCACTTAATCAATAAATCAATTTTTTTTATCAATTTAACCATCAACCAACTACTTAGAATACTGCACAAAATCTTAAAACATTTGAGGTTCCTACTCGATTGCTGAGAAATCACCAATATATATATAAAGTATTCAATCACACCACAGAAAAGAGGATAAAAATAATATGAACTTTTTTTTTTCTCTTCCCACACCTATCCCATTCACCAGAGCACCACTAAACATCCAGTAAGTACCAGGACCAAAATTGGCATGCATTGTATCTAAGCCTTAGAACCGAGGTGTCAGATCTGGACGAAATGCTGCTACACCATCAATTATTCAACGAGCATCCCCGTCAACCCCCTGGCCCGGGCGATTTGATGACGACCAGGTCACAAGCCTCGCTGGCCCGATTAACAGGTTCGATGTTGAGCGCTGCAGCCTGGGCTTTCAATCGAAGTCTATTATTGATGAGCCGAGCCTTAGCGAGTCCAACACAGTCTCAAGATATCACGAGTTAGTGGAGGGTGCTGCTTGATAGTGCGCCTGACTTCATACTCGCAGGATTCGGATCAAATCTAAGCTGTGGGTGAGTGTAAGGCTTTGTCTTTTTTTTTTTTTTTTTTTTCTTTGCAAATTTACGGTAGCGATGTCTAGAAAATGCTTGTCTGTTGAGATAAACTGGGCGAGTATCGCCTCTTTTTGAATTGAGCTAATTCGAAATCACACCATCCATCTAAATGTTGGTCCGGTGAAATGAGAAAAAGGAATGACCTTTACTCAGTGATATTGAAAGCTGGCGGAATACTTTCTCGTATAAGAATCATCCTGAAATAGAGAGCACCAGGGAGTGAATGTCCAACTCAATAATTTTAGTCTTATACAACTTTCCACGGCTGTTGCACTCTTAGATAAA
The DNA here is from genome assembly GCA_033675545.1 of Elysia crispata. Lineage (NCBI taxonomy): Eukaryota > Metazoa > Mollusca > Gastropoda > Plakobranchidae > Elysia > Elysia crispata. The sequence goes on along the minus strand of JAWDGP010000619.1, from coordinate 682,698 downwards.
TAGAAAACCACAGGCAAATACAGAGGAAGGGTGAGTACACTTTATAACGAATCTCGAGTGCTGATTCTGAGATAATTGATCCATTTTAAAAAGCTAAGCCGTTCAGATACGCTTGGCATGCCAACCATGAGAGTTAATGGGTTGACTGAGTGTTTGACATAACCCGTTTCGCTTATCTCAAGCGCTTGCTGCGTTATCAGGCATGACTATACGGATCAAGGAAGAGCTGTGAAACTGAGACTTGATCCTCAATGGTGGGACTCGAACCGACGTCGGAGACCGTGCTAAACGGCCATAGACAGTTAATTCTCCGACTAGACCCCGTCGGGGATAATCTAACTTTCAGATTGCTCAACTGCAATCATCCCTAAGCGAAGGAATGTTTATCCGATATGCATCGCTGATGCAAACATTGCTAACATACCGTGCTGATTTAGCAACCGATAGAATTATCGGAATAAAAGATGTAGAAAACTTGTCGATATTGTCCTGATGCCACGGTCCAAATGTAAACTGTCATGTGTCACTGGTTCTTAAAAAACGTCGAGTGAATGAATGAGTCTAAATCGATGCGCTGGAAACACATGAAAAATCAAAGGAATAGTTAAAGCCATCAATCGAGGATGTTTGACGGTTAAGCTTGCACGAAAACCCCCCCCAAAAAAACAGATGTTCGTTTTATGAGTTCTGTAAACCACTTGTAATAGTTATCTTGAAACATTTGTTTGTTATTATAAAACCATACATTTAGCCGAGGATATCATAACACTGAAAATTGACACATTTATTTCGGTCTTTTATAATTATGATGTAAAAAAAAAAAAAAAAACATCAACTACAAAAAAATCCACACACACACACACACAGAAAAAAAGAAAAGAAACCCGAGGCGCTTAACACCAATGCACAAAGACGGAAAATCTTACTCTCCCGAAGAAATATGCACGCAGCCTGTAGATTACAAAGTCATTGTGATATATTGGAGGCAGTCTTTCAACGATAAAGTCTGGGGGAGTCGAAGTCAGAGCTGAGAACTAAATATCAATGTCACTGATAAGAAAATAGAAAGAATAGCGATATCAATAACTAAATATAGAACTAACTGATGACCGATAGATAAGGGGAAAAAAGAGAGAGGAAAAAAAAAATAAGAACAGGAAAAAGTATAGGCGAGTATCGAACCTTACTGCTATTCGACTCTTACCGCATTGCCAAATCATCTCCAAACAAGCATCCACTCCATCACTTCTATACCTGATTCTGTTAGTGTCCCTGCATCTTTCAAGTTAGGCGTCCCATTTCATGGCTGCACAAAAGTCTTAAGTCTTTGTAAGTTTTAAACAAACACAAGGAAACGAGGGCTTTCTTTCCTTTCTTTTAATATTTCATATAAGACTTAAACCTAAAAACTTCGGAAAAATCATTTCTCAGCCTCAGAACTTTAAATCCTTTGCTGCATGGATATGAAAGAGAAATTAGTTCCTTGAAAAGGAACATCAAACAAATTTCTCTTAGGTCTGAAAGCTCTGCTAACTCTTATGTTTTTTCCATCGATATTATACTAATGATGTTCAAGACGCTTAAATGCTAGGAGAAAATTAACCATGTTCAATTCTTTAATGCATTTAAAAGAAGATAACAGATCAAAATTTTCTCTTTTTTTTTTTGCATTTCGATTATTTGAATGGTCGAAACCGTCCATCGAATCAAAGAGGAATTAAAGATGGAAAATATGTGCACATTAGCCTGATATGAGTGTTACATAGATCAAAGATTTTGCTGGAGTTGCTGCGCTGCTAATCTCGCTGTTGTTGTTGTTGTTGTTGTTGCTGGTGTTGCTGTTGTTGTTGCTCCTGTTGTTGTTGTTTTTTTAATGCATGAAACTTCAAAGCTTACTCATCTTGAAAAATCCATGATGAAATAGCTTTAGCCTGATGAGCATCAACAGCTGTGGCTGTTGAACAAATCTGCACCATCTTTTACGGCTGTCATAATCTGATTATATCATCTTTCGTTTTCATCTCTACCCACACCACATTCTCGAGACTGTACGGTTTATGTTTGTGTAATAAATTCCAAAAGACCCATCCCTTTCATTCTTTCCCCGCCCTTTTATCCCATCACTTTCTTATGATTTCTCCCCCTTCCAACTCTCAAAACAAACACATACCTACATACATTATGGTTCACTACTTAATAGTTTTGATCATGTCTCGCATCACTGCAGTAAAATATACCAAGCGTGTTACTCATGATTAATATCTGATTTTATGGTCCAACCGGTAACCCACGCCAATAACAAATTTTTTTTTGCCCAGGTGCGAAAAAATCCATTTAAAATACAGAACAAAAAATATAGGATGACTGCGAAGTAATCTTTAGTACCTAAGCTGAAAACAACACGAAAAAAAATTAGTCCCTAGCGAGGATAGTAAAAAAGGAACACCAATCTTTCAAGGTTATAGGCAAGTTACGCATAATAAGGAAACGAGGGGAAAAAAGCCAACTTTTGAGGCCATATTTCAGCATCCAAGGATAAGCCTTGGGAGATTTAAAAGTTTGCATATTCGAACTCACGTTTATAACTTGAAACTTGAACTGAAGATGCTCTTGTATACATTCATTTTTTTTTCTAATTTTCAACTTTTTTGGCCATAACCTAAGGCTTCCAGTCTGAGGTAAATACAACAGTAAAATT